>JAHBCN010015383.1:0-21126 GCA_019359885.1 Listronotus oregonensis
AGCATTTTTAGTGTGTCAAAAGATATCGTTCTGAACTAATTTTTCGTAATCTATAGGTGTTATTACTATATCTCAGTAATTTACACTAAATTTTGATCTATTTTTTTACAAAAACAAAACCAATAGCTATAATTTGTGTTAATTTCAAAAGTTTATCTCCCACAAAGTCAGAGTTACTTACAGTCAAAACTAAGGACGAAGAAAAAAATATGTTTTTAAAATTCATACAAAATAAAGGGTGATTATATCACAATTATTATTATTTGTGATTAGACTGTATTTGACTTTTTCTTGAAAAAAAAATACAAAAAGTGAAATTTCGCTGGATTATACATTCACTTTGTCCTGTAATTTTTACATAGAAAAAAGAAAGGTAAGTTAATAAACTACTGAACCTATATTTTTTTTTATAAAGTAAGAAACATGATGGTTTTCGTTTTACTCTTCTGAAAAAAATACTTTTAAAGTTTTGAATGAGTTTGTAAACCCTTAAAATCGCAAAATTTGGCGTGTGCACCAAAACCAAAAAGGGCCGCCATCAATAAACTGCTTAAGTTATAAATTTTAAAAAATCGGGTTCAATGTTTGGAGATATAGAGAAAACAACTCGTGAGGTTTCTTTATTTTTAAAAATGGTCACGCAACTAACCTTCGATCATTTCAAATAAATTGATCCTTTGTTATAAGAGTCGGGTATCAAGTGGTAAGGCTTCTATGAATAGAATCAGGAACGCTAAGAGTTGACACGTCATTTTCCAGACAAATTCTCCAAACAGGATCTAATTTGGGATACATACTTAGAGATTATACATATTAGAGGAAAAATTATACACTTTGGGTAAAAATTTAAGGTTTTTTAAAGCTATTGTGGCCATTTCCTAAACTAAACTTAAAGATAGGTTGCACTCATGCACTTTTCATCAAAATCTGTATACTCTGTATGTATCCCAAATCAGACCCTCTTTAGAACATTGTTCTCATGTCTGGAGAATGGCGTCCCCTATAACACTTGGCATTCTGGTCTCTATTTAAAGAAGAACCTTCTTTAGAGTCTTATTAATGATCCCACGCTTACAGAAAGGCTTTCTTTTCCTGTCCACCGTCGAGCTGTAGGAGATCTGTCGCTCTTCTATTGGTATTATCACGGCTTCTTATCAGGGAAGTTGACCAGTATAATTTCTTCTCTGGCAGCTCCCAGCAAAGCGACACGTAGTGCAACTTTTATGCATCCTTTTACAGTTCAAATAAAGAGCCCCGAACTTTCCGCTTTCTTTATTCCTTCATACCTAGAGTGTCAAGACTATGGAACCTGTTGCACGCAGAAGTTTTTCCTTCTCCTCCCAATCTCCAAATATTTAAGTCCCGTGTGAACAAACTCCCCCTCACCACACTTAAGACACCCACGGTACGTTAGTACTTAGGCATCAGCCTTCGTGGAATGTCCCAAGATAAAAAAAAAAAAAACAAAAAAAAAGTTCGATCACTGTAAGATCTTATCACGGTTTATTTTTAAATTTCAATATTATTTGATAAGAACCAAAGACAATTATAGTTACCACTATAGACGCCCAGTCCCTTTGTATAAATACTTTTTGCCGACAATCGAATTTTATTAGAATATTTCATTTTTACCTGCTGAAGTACCTCTCAGCGTTGCCGTTTTGACTTCTTACTATAGGTTTGTTCCAACAGCGCCAGAAACCGTTCAAAAACCGTCACCGAACGATCAGCTCATGCCAGTGATTAAAATGCGTCCCAATTTAATCACTGCATGAGCGTGATCGTCTGACTTTTGTGTGTTGAACAAACCTTATGTCGTGTCTATTTAAAATTTAAAGCGTAGGCTTCCTACGCACATATTTATGTTGCAAAAACAACACACTGCTTTTTGCACAAATATTAGTCGACGAAACGAAGTAATGCACGATGAATTTTTTGTGCTGTAAGATGGAATTAAATGGTTTTGGTATTTGATTCGTATGAACCTCTAAAAATTTTGTGAACAAATTTTATTAACGAGAAATGTGAATTAGAAAAATAAATTTTAGAATGCATTTTATAGTTTGTAATTAGAAAAATATATAATTGTAAACTTAAAAATGCATTTTTTAATACACAAATCCAGTTTTTCATTTCCCAATATTTATTTATTTTTATTAAGCTTGTAGCTCTTCATACGAACCAAATACAAAAACCGCATACAAACTAATCTGCAAAAAATCCCTCGTAAGGCCTTTTGAGAGGCTGGTACGCTGGCCAGTACGCCACCGCTGTTAGTAAAAATAAAATTTTCTTTAGGTTGGCTGGTGATCCCAAGGGGTTAAGGAAGAGCTGCTAAAAATATTTAAAAATTATTAACAATAATATAAATCAAATAAAAGGTCCTATAATTTTTTCAAAAAAGAGCAGACTTTTGAGCAATCTTATACAGTTATAAAAAAATAATCGTCAATTAGCTCTTTATATTTATTGTACTTTTACTATAAAACTTTATTTAGGTACGTAGTATAAGGCTTGCTTTATTCTAAAATTTTGGTAATTGTTTAAAATCACGACCCCACTTTTTTGGGATGTAAAATCAACATGAATATATATTTTTTAATTTGACAAATATTTTTATTTTTTAAGTTTATCGAAAATAAAGTAATAAAAAAATCAAAAATGTTAATTTTTCGATTAAAAAGTTTTTGAGATTTTTTTGTTAAATCTTAAAATTGATATTTAAAAAAATGAAATATTTGTCTTTACACGTGGAATATGAAACAAATTACTAGAAATTGCGAAACTTAAATAAATGCATTTTTATTTTCAAAATAAACTTTATATAATTTTTTTTTGTAAATATCGAGAAAGGGAGCAGATACTATTTCAATTCAAACTGGATTTCGCAGTACAAACATGGAGTACTTGAATCCCGCGCCCCGTTACCTTTCACATTTTTATCAATCTTACCCATGCTTTAGAGGTACCGTGCATAGTTAAATATACCATAAGCAGGAATATAAAATATAATTGAATAAGAAAAAAATTACTATCGAATTAAAATTAACGCGACCTATATTGTTTCCCGGATTTCCCAGTGTAAGTGGCTTCCAATGCCCCCGGAACTTAATTTTTAAAATTTATTTCAGTCCTAAAAATAAACATAGAACCTTGTTTGTAATCATAAGGAGTAACCGCAACAACTGCCTGTTTTTTTCACAATTTACAGAGAGTGGGAAAACATGCAAATATAAATTTTATACTAAATTACTCGTCGTAAAAATTAAGATGAGCATTGCTTTTCGTTTTTGCTAATTTTAAAAATCACCCCCATTTGGGTGTTGGAAAATCGCCCAATCTGTAGAATTGCGAAAATTGCAGTGGTATTAAAAGTTTCTTCTCACTGCGATTTTTGTTTCAAATGGACCTTAAAAAAATGAAATAAAACATTTTCTTCCCTAAGAAGGTTGTAAACCAACCCCCATAAACTATGTGTGGGTGCAGTCATTCCCTAAAATTTATAAAATCGTATACAACTTCAAAAATTGCAAAACATCGGATTTTTTAGGACATGTCTAATAAGAAATAAATGTTTATGATAATCAACTACCCTATTCTAAGGGTGAAACTAACCTTATCAATAGGAAAAATTAAATAAAATACTAGCTTTTTTAAGAAAAGTCTTAGTTGGCATTTTTTTGATCCAAGTATAGACACCAGGTATAACTAGATTTTTCTAGTTTACTTTAAACCAAAACCACCCTGCAAGGGGGTATATTCATCACCAAAAATGTAGAAAATCATATACAACTTAAAATTGTAAAAATATCATGGACAGTTTAGAATGAGTTTTGAAATAAACCACTCCTAAAATTAAGGGATAAAGAGACCGCATTATCAGAAAAATTGAATAAAATGTTAGCTTATGCAAAAGCGTTTGGCCTCATATTTTTCATCCCAGTTGTATAAAATAGGCCTTCTTAGGTTTTTCGAGTTCATTTCTAATCAAAGCTACCTTGCAAGGGGGTAAATTTATCCCCTTAAATGTATAAACTCATATAAAACTTTAAAAATATTAAAAAATATATTTGGATGTTTTAGAATACTCAAAAATATAACATGAATTTTCTTAATTGTAGGGGATGAATTTACCCCCTTGCAGGGGTGGTTTTGGTTAAAAGTGATCTCAAAAAATCTAGGTACACCTGCTTTTTATACTTGGATCAAAAAAATACGAAGCTAAGACTTGTTTTGTAAAAGCTAGGATTTCATTCATTTTTTCTCACTTATAAGGGTAGAAAAGGGTGGTTGACTATCATATACATTTATTTTTTATTAGACATGTCCAAACAATCTGATTTTTTTGCAATTTTTAAAGTTATACATGGTTTTATATATTTTAGGGGATGATTATACCCCCACATAGTTCATGGGGGTTGATTTACAACCTTCGCAGGGATAAAAATGTATTCTTTTATTTTTTCAAGGGCCATTTGAAATAAAAATTGCAGTGAGAATAACTTTTAATACGACTGTATTTTTGCAATTTTTTAGATTTGGCATCTTTTCAACCCCTAAATAGAAGTGATTTTTAAAAATTTGAAAAAAACGAAAAGCACTGCTCTTCCGAAATAAAAAAATGTGAAAAAACAGGCAGTTTTTAGGCGATTTTTGCGGACACTCTTTTAAATATCAAATATTAGAATTAATATCTATCAAAAGGTTACTCTAAACACCGATAAAATTTTAGGTGTCGATCATATAATTATAAGGTATTTATTAGTCTAAATAATTTTAATATACATAGATACATAAATACCTACCACAGTTTATAATCAATTGCTTACATAGTGTACTATTCTTGTAGGGAAAACGAAAAAGTCTAACTTTATCTGTTCTTCGACTCACTCGGCAGTCATAATATTGACATAGATTTCCCGACATTTTAACAAGAATAAAAATTTTAATTACCACAGGGAAAACACAAACAAATCACAACGCACAAATGGCAATACGATATGCTATGAATTAAACAAAAACGCTTTTTTTTCATTTAACTCCAAAAAACTAGCCGTTTTTTGCTTCTTTGATGGCCACACTTTAATTAATAATTCTCACTTTATTTGCAAATAGCAATACACTTAAAAATACATGCGTTTATTTGGATTTTATTTATAAAAAAAATTAAATAAATTTAGGTGAACCTATACAAACATTTCTTGTTATGTAGGGATGTCTTATAATAAAAAAATGAAATTTGTAAAAATTTTAAATAATGTTTACCAACGTGTATTCTTATACTAGATATAAATATATTTTAGGAAATAATTCCCCACAGTACAAGTTTAAATAATTAAAATTTTATTATTTAATAAAGAAAAAAAAAAAAAATAAGATTAAGATTAGTAAAACGAATATAAATTCGAAGCACATTTTCGACAGAAATAATTCCTACTTTCTGTTACTTCTTTTATTGCTTTGGCAACAATGTTCATTTATACAGCAGCGTGTGCACGTATATTCTCTTGATGGACGCTCGCTCAAGGAATCTCAGCAAGCGAGCGTCCAAACCTATTACCGAAAATTTTACATTGTTCTGTGTGTCTATAGTGGTAACTACAATTGTCTTTGTAAGAACTAAGCCACTTCTTAAAATTATGTTAGTTTCCAATTTAGTTTAGTTTGGTCAGCGTATTAAGATTTGTGCACGTACAATCATTTGTTCCTTTTAAACCTGTATGACGACCTGAAAAGTGCTTTTTAAAATTAAAAAAAAATAGTTATTAAAAATAAATGCTGATTCGTACTATAATCGTAAAAAAATAACAAAGAAAATGCGGACCTGCAGAGATGAATCTTAACAACAATTCACTTAGACGAAAATATATTCTTTTATTAGAAATCGTGCTCTGTACAAGATACCGAAATGTCAAGCCAAGCGGCACATCAGAAAACATACTGTGGGATTTGGGCAATTCCCCGACACTCTCTAAAATTTGACGTCATCATACAAGCTTAAATAAATTAGAGTGGGGAATAAGAAAAGCACGTACCACACCGGCACAGCGAGGATATGCATTGCAAAATTAAATAAAGTCACCAAGTTGAATGTGAGAACGTTCTTTTTGCGATATATTTTTTAATAATATATTTTTTGCAGATACATTTTCGGTATATTCGGTATAATCTGCCTTTTTAAAACTAATGAAATAGATTGCAGCTTCATTTTAAAAATTGAAAAAGCTCTTATTTTGTAAATAAATACGTTGTTTCAAATGTTTATTTATAGTCGAGAAAACGACCACAAAAATAGGCTTTACAGGGAATTTTTTGTGCAGTAGTATGGATTTGAATGCGGTTTTTTGTATTCGATTCCTTTGAACGTCTACAAACTTTCTGAACAAATTTAACTATTGGGAAATGAAAAACTAATTTGTGCATTAAAAAAATGCATTTTCCAAATGCATTTTAATGTTTGCATTTATAAAAAGTTTATAACTAATTAAATAATGATGGAAATAAGCCCAAATTTGTATATCGGGGTTTTTAGGGTAACAAGAACCCACGGAATACCTGGTGCGCGGTAAGGATGATGTAAACGTCGTCCTCTGGAGTTTTACGACAATTCCTCCTAATATCAGCCCAATCTTGTTACTCGGGGGTTTTTGAGGTCGCTGAACACGAATATGACAATAACAAGGACCTGCGGAGTACCTGGTGCGCGCTAAGGATGATGTAAACGACGCCTTCTGGAGTTGTATTACAAATTCTCCTAATATCAGCTCAATTTTTTTACTCGGGAGGTTTATGTGGCCGCTGAACACGAATATGACATTGACAAGAGCCTGCAGAGTTTCTGGTGCGCGCTAAGATTGGTGTTAGGACAAGAATATTATTTTAAAAATTAATATTTTATTTGCTTTTTCTCGCTTAGTTACGAGCCGCCCCTGACGGCATAAAAAAATACTCCCGTTTCCTAGCGATGTAAAAAAATCGTTTTGTTAAAAAAAATTAGTTGAGTTGATCAATATTTAAATTTAAAAGATACGTCGTCTTGCATTTTTGTAATATTTTAAGTTTTAGGCGACGTTCGACGATTTTTAAAAATTTCATTTTCTTTAAGTCTGTTAGTTTATATTTTCATGTATTGTTTATAGTTAGTGACCGCCGAATTTATAGTGATTTGCTTCTATCGGCTCATATTTTGTGATAATTCCAACGTTTATCCAATCACTTTTTGGAATAAATACCTTTGTTTTTAACAGGGTGTTTTATTTAAACATTCGAACCTTCGTGGCAGCTACAAGCGGGTAGCTTATAGTGTGCGCGACATTATTTGGCGACCGTGACAGGACTTGTGTCGTGTTGGATAAACTTTGGTTTTTCGGAGCTCGATAAAACCTTGGACATTCGTGATGGACCTGCTATAGACTAACTAACGGACAGTTTGGTGCTTTCGTGTGATTCCCAGCGAACTTTTGCCGCGTTCTACGATTTTACGGTACGTTTTGGCGCTTTAAAACCGATTTGCAATGTCGAACGAAATCGAAATTAAGAAGAAAAGCAGAAAGGTACTTCGTGGCTCGTTTACTCGTGCGGTTAACGAATTTCTCGCGAGTGTAAACGTGGAGAAGCCGGATGAGGACACTGTAAAAATAAATTACGAGGTTTTGGCGTCCAAATATGACGAGTTATCGTTACTTGATAGTCAGCTATCGAGCTGCTCAGAGATGCAACCAAGACCGAGTTGAAGAGATTAGCTGCTAGGGACGTGTACCTACTTAAGGAAATTTACTTCTTGCAAGGTAAAATACAACAGGCTTTTTAGTGATGGTCAAACAGTTTCTACGAGACGCTTTAGCAATGATGGAACAGGTAGGCGTAATTTTAAATTACCGCAAATTCAGTTTAAACATTATGACGGAAGCATTAAAGGCTGGCTGTCGTTCTGGGCCCATTTAAAAGATCCACGAGGACAGTTCGAGTGACAATAATGATAAAATTGAATATTTAATACAGGCCACATTACCTGGAAGCCGAGCACGACAGTTAGTTGAAAGCTATCCCGCTTGGATGATAACTATGATAAAATTATTGATAGCATGCAGAGTAGGTTTGGCAGGGAAGATCTCCAAATTGAGGTTTACGTAAGAGAGCTTCTAAGAATTATTTTAAGCAACACTGCATGAAACAAATCATAGATATTGCAACGTTATATGATAAGATAGAGACTCAACTGCGAGCACTGAGACTTTAGGCATTACCTCGGACAAATGTTCTGCAATGCTTTTTCCTTTGATCGAGTCTTGTTTACCACATGATTTGCTTAGGGTTTGGCAACGCTCCACCCATTTTCACGCTGTTCCCGAAATCCCTGAGTCCGAAGAGGATGATCCTCCACAGAATTTACCTTACTGGAACTAAAAAATTTAATGCTTTTTTGAAAAATGAGGTGGAAAATGAGCAGAGAATTTCTCTAGCGGTCGAGGGTTTTGGTTTATCAGAAAATCGTTCATGTGCAAAAACAGGGTCAAGTGAGAGTAGCAGTAAACAAAAATATTCTCAAAGGAAAACGTTTGAGGGCACCACAGCCATGGGACTGGTTAATTCTGAAAGTACTACTTCTTGCTTATTTTGTAAAGGTTCCCATGGAAGTGAGTCATGTTTTAAGGCACAGCGCATGTCACTGCTGCAAAGGCGAGAGGCACTATCTGGAAAAAGCTTGCTTTCAGATGTTTAAAGTTGGGTCACTGCAAAAAGTGCCGAGGCGTTAAGGTGCGTTGTTTGTAGTCGTTCACATGTGGTGCTTATGTGCCCGGAGTTACCCACCAACCAGAAGCAGTAAAACAACAGTTCAGACAGAAGACCAACAGCATGATCGCAGTAAACCAGTTGTATCTTCGGATCAAACTCAGACTTTAGCGAATCAGAGTGGTAGTACACATGTATTTTACAGACTCTTAAGGTGACATTAACAGGGACCAAGGGAACGAAGATTGTACGAGCTCTGAGTGACACCGGGTCTCCAAAGATCCTATGTACTAAGAGAAACAGCAGCGATACTTGGTTTATCAGCAAATGGTCATGAAAAACTTATCCATTGTTTGTTTGGTGGTACCAGCAACCGAGTACTCATAATTGTTACCAAATCACCATGTCTAATGGAACGTTTTCTTATATATTTGATGCTTTAGACCAGGCGAAAATTGTGGAGATGTGGTTCCAGTATTTTACGGCCCTTGGATTAAACAGTTGGCAAACTTAGGTATACAGACGTCAGATTTGGGCGAGTCCGGACTTATTGAGCTTTTACTTGGTGCTGATATTATTGGAAATTTGTATACCGGGGCACGTCATGAATTACCCTGTGGCTTAGTGGCAATGGGGACGCACGTTGGGTGGACCTCATGGGAAAGCGCTCAGGAAATATTGGGCGTTCCTGATGTTGTTGCTACCACGTTAAACCTTTTTGTAAATACGCCTCCATCGTGATTTTAGGACCTAGAAACGATGGGCATTAAGGAGCCCTTAGATAAGCACACTAAAGAAGAAATGGCTGCTGCTGCCAAAGATCTTTTCTTGCAAACAGTCCGTGTCGATGGTGATGGGCGCTACGAGGTTCGTTGTGCCATGGTGGAAGGACACCCCCCTCTTAATACAAATTTTAAACTGGCTCAGAAGAGACTGGATTCCGTTATTCGAAAATTAAAAACCAATAATCTTTTTGAAAGTTACGGGCAGATTTTTTCTGAGTGGAAAGATGAAGAAATTATTGAGCGAGTACATAATGGAGAAGGTCTGCATCATTATTTGCCCCATCGACCAGTCGTCAAAGAAAGCAGCGCCACGACTAAAATCCGACCTGTTTTTGACGCGTCTGCGCATGAGGCTGGTAAACCATCTATTAATAATTGCTTGGAGAAGGGACCTAATCTGATAGAACTTATACCTTCTATGTTATTGAAGTTTAGGCAAAATAAAATTGGAGTGATATCGGATATTAAAAAGGCCTTCTTACAAATTAGCATCAATGAACAAGACCGCAATTTTCTCAGATTTTTGTGGATAGATCCCCAAGGTCAACAAGAAATTCTACGTCATAGACGCGTGGTTTTTGGACTTAATAGCAGCCCTTTTCTGCTAGGCGCAACTTTAGAGTACCACCTGGATCAGTCCATTGTTAAGTGTAAAGCCGAAATGGAAACTGGATGTACAACTTATTCCCTGGCTACTCTGGAAAGGTTGAAGAAAAGCTTTTATGTAGATAATTGTGTAACCAGTTTGCCTGACGATGTGACGTGATTATATTAGAGAAGCTGCAACCGTTATGAGTGAAGGAAAATTTGACCTCAGAGGGTGGGAGCGTACCCAGAGTGGCGGTTTCATAGCAACTGAAACAGAAAACCGCCTAGAAGACCCCTGTTTGGTTTTAGGTTTAAACTGGTACCCTCAAAAGGACGTTTTAGCGGTCGTGCTAGATTTTTAAATCATGTTCTTAACATAGAAAATATTCCTGAACCAAACTGTCTGATTCTTAGCCTGACACAAAATGTTTGACCCTATCGGCTATACGTGTCCGTAGAGAACACTCTAAGCTCTAGTGTTACAAAATTTATGGAACAGACTGAACCGACATGGGACCAACCAGTGGACGACGCCACCGCTGAGAATTTTAAGGTATGGATGAAAGACTTACCTAAACTTGTCCAGGATCAAAATACCCCGTTGGATTAGGGTCACAGTGCTAATGCAAAGACACCTGAGCTTACATACATTCTGTGACGCGAGTAAGAGCTTACGCCTGTGTTGTATTTTTACGAGATGAGCTAAATGTGAAAATGCTCAGTTTCTTGCTGGCAGCTAAAACTAGAGTTGCCCTCTGAAAAAGTCAAACTCTAAAATGACTATTCCCCGATTAGAACTACTAGCAGCGATAATAGGTGTCGATTATATGCCCTTTACAAGAAAATCTGGACGAAGTTGTGGATTGCTATTTTTGGAGCGACTCCTCCACGGTAATCTCTTGGATCCAGAGAGACGAGGAATGGGGAGTTTTGTTTGGAATCGGATAACTGAGATCCGTAAGTTAACCCCTGCTGACAAATGGAACCATTTACCAGGAGCGCTTAACCCAGCTGACTTACCTTCAGAGGTTGCTCCCGAAGCAATTAGTCGAATCGAGATGGTGGGAGGGCCAAATGGCTTATATGGCCCAATTGATTCTTGGCCTGCCACTACATTAGCTATCATTTTCAATGAAGATGAAATTTGTGCGGAGCGTAGAAAAAACTTGTCACCACGTTGACTGTCTCTGAAAATTCAATTAATCTGCGCCTGGATTTATTTCAAATAGGTAAAAGTGTTGGGATGATTACTTCGTTCTCGTTTATTCACAATTGTAAACACCTTCCAATATGCAAAAATCTGAATTAACGGCCGAAGAGCATAATAAAGCTGAAATGTTGATCTTCAAGCAAATCCAGCAAACAAGTTTTCCAGATAATTCCAATTCGAAGTCTTTACTTTGGACGGAATGGAATTATCCGTCTAAAATCTAGAGTCTCGAATCGAGAAGATACGGATAATTACCGGTTTCCAATTTTATTGCCACCAGAACACCCGACTGTAAAGATTTTGATAATGGACGTACATGTTAAATCCTGTCATGTCGGAACACAAGGACTCCTCAGCTTGCTAAGGGAGAAGTTTTGGATTTTAGGAGGCCGGAGAGCGGTAAGATCAGTGATTTTTAAATGCATCGTATGTAAACGTCACACCGCTAAATCTTTGACAGTTGAGCCACCTCCATTACCGATGGATGATACGCGATGCTGCTGTTTTCGAAGTAACAGGAGTGGATTTTGCGGGACCCCTGTATTTAAAGGATGGTACCAAGCCTGGATATGTCTTTTTACCTGTGCTATTTTTCGTGCTGTACATCTGGAATTGACGACTTCTTTATCAACCGTAGCCTTTATGCAAGCTTTACGTCGATTTTTTTCCCCGACGGGAAGGCCTAAGACAATATACAGCGATAATGGCACCAATTTTGTCGGGACTGAAAATGCTCTTGCTCTTTTAGATTGGGACTCCATCACGAGAGAAATTCAACCCTCTTACTGCAGCTTGGTGGGGAGGTTTCTGGGAACGGTTAATTGGAGTACTAAAGAAGTTACTCAGAAGAGTATTGGGGCGTGCTTGTCTGGACTATGAAAGTTTATTGACTCTTTTGTGCGATTGCGAGGCTATTGTAAACGCAAGGCCTTTAACTTATCTATCGGAGGACCCTAATGAACTAGTTGCGCTTACCCCGTCGATGTTCCTTCGCGATCACGTCGAATATGGTTTACCGGACTGTGACGCTGTAGACAATACCTCGTTAAACCGAAAAGTGCGGAAAATACAGTCTTTGCGCGAAAATCTGGTTCGTTTCCCGTGGGGTTTTGAAGCTAAAACCGGATTCATAAGACCCAATCGCCGCGTATCCGTTGGGGATGTAGTGCTCGTCGGAAGTGACAATACCAAACGTCTTGAGTGGCCAATTGGTCGAATCATGGAGGTGCTGCCAAGGATGGTCAAATCCGACTGGTCAAAGTACGAACGTCAAAGGGGCTGATGTTGAGGCCCATTCAGCGATTGTTTCCACTTGAATGTTGTAGTGTTCCGAATTTAAGACTATGACAAAGGACCATCCGCGCAATTCCCAGGATGAAGAGACCTGTCCTCGGACCTGCCCCACCCGGAACTATCTACAAGATCCTAAAGACGATGCCTCTACTGAACCACTTGAGACTTCAAAAGTGTCAGTGGGAAGATGATATTCCAGTATTAAAAATGACCAAATCTGGTCGCGCTATAAAAATGCCACGACGTTTTTTGTAAAACCTATTCTATATTATATTTGTAATCGATGTATTTAATAATAGGTTTAAAAAGAACTTTGGTTCGGGTTTAAAAGTTAGTTTTATAAAAAATTTTTATTTTTAAAATTTTTTAATGTCATGAAACATTTCTCAGGTGGGAGGATGTTGGGGCAAGGTATTATTAACTATGTAAAATAAAACAACTTGAACTTTGTTAAATGTCACGTGTATTAAAATATATGGCGTTACGGCCGTTTCGTAGTACAATTAAAAATTAATATTTTATTTGCTTTTTCTCGCTTAGTTACGAGCCGCCCCTGACGGCATAAAAAAATACTCCGTTTCCTAGCGATGTAAAAAATCAGTTTTGTTAAAAAATTGTTGAGTTTGTCATCAATTGTCAAATTTAAAAAGATACGTCGTCTTGCATTTTGTAATATTTTAAGTTTTAGGCGACTTCGACGATTTTTAAAAAATTTTATTTTTTTTAAGTCTGTTAGTTTATATTTTATGTATTGTTTATATTTGTGACCGCCGAATTTAAGTGATTTGTTCTATCGGCTATATTTTTTGATAATTCCAAGTTTATCCAATCTTTTTGGAATAAATACCTTTTTTTTCAAAGGGGTTTTATTTAAAAATTCGAACCCCCCCCTGGCAGCTACAAGCGGGTAGCTTATAGGGCGGACAATTGGAATAAAAATCGTTTTATGACAATTTCCTCCTAATATTTTCCCAAGCATTAAGGGGGGTTTGAGTCGGCTGAATGTAATATTGACAAGGGTCTGCGGAGTATTTGGTGCACCTAATCTTATGTGGATGCAGAAAACACTGGTTGATCTACAATTTAGTTTTAAAAAATTATGCTTGCACAGATTGCACAAACATTGACATTTATCGTAGAAAAGAAATATTTTCCACTGAAATAGAAGTGCAGAGTAAAAAAGTAAAGGAAAGCAGTAAAAATAATGAATAAATTATTATTTATTAAGTATGAAACTTTCAAAAAATTTTATTTTTTATACTAAAATGTTATCAACAAACAATTTTATGAATAAATACCATAAACAGAAATTATTAGTTTTAATTCAGCGACCACAAAAACCTCCCGATTAACAAAATTGGGCTTATGTTAGGTCTTAAACCAAAAAGACGTTTTATTTTTGCAGCACCACCTCTCAGGTTTCAATTTTTTATATTTGTGTTCAGAACACAAAAACCCCCCCCGCCAAAATTAGGCTGATTTAGGACGAACTGTCCCTAAAAGTCAGAAGTCGACGTTTATACCATCCATAGTTTAAAAAGGCATTTTAAAAGGGAAAAATAAATAGTTTAACCCCCAAGGGATATCCATATTCAAACATTTTGATTAAACAAAATTAGTAAAAATTGGGCGAAAAATTTGAAAAAAACCCCAGGCGATTTTAGCCCCCTTAATAAAAAATTTTAAATAATTATAAAAAATAAAAAAAAAAATTTTTAAATTTTATATAAATTTTAAAATAAAAAATTTTTAATTAAAATTTTAAATTATATTATAATTTTAATAAATAAAAATTAAATCTAAATAATATTATTTATATAATATATATATATATTATATATATATATATATATATATATATATATATATATATATATATATATATATATATATATATATATATATATATATATATATATATATATATATATATATATATATATATATATATATATATATTTATTATATATATATATATATATATATATATATATATATATATATATATATATATATAATTTTTTTATTTTGTTTCAGGCGATTTGCAAGTTTATAAGTATCAATATTTTCTATGCACACAATTCTATACCCTGGGACAAGAATCGAAGCTGTCCCATTTTGTGAAGTACCCAACAAAGACTTTGTCAAGTCTAAGGTTCTTGTAACATAGGCCTTAAAAAAGCCTTCGTAAGCTGTGATATGGATAAAAAAGTTATTTTTTCCACTGCTTTTAGAAAAGAAAATTTTTATCTTGTATAATTTTTTTTTTTGTAAAACAGATCGTTGTCTAAGAAAGCCAGGTCTTTTACAGAGCATAATTACTTTAAATCGCTTTACTAATATTATATTCAATTTTCTAAAAGGCTATAGGGTAATGCTAAACCGCTAAAGCAAATATCACCCTTGTATAATATGTTAGCGTTAAACACCGAAATCTGACATTTTTTGAAATAACCAGTCAGTACATGTATTGCCGGCAAACAGCATAAAAACTCTATTTGACTAACAAAAAATTACCATTTATTCATTTCTTATAATGCCAAGACAAACAATAAATAAAAATGATTATTACGCTGTTTTCCTAAAACAGATTCAGGCATTACGGAAGATGACTGAATAGTTAATCAAACACTTTACTAATTAAGCTATTACGCTGTTTGCCGAAAATACATGTACAGACTAGTCATTTCGGGAAATGACGGATAAATGTTTGACGCTGACAAACCGGGTGGTGCATCGTAGGACGAAATATAGGAAATTCAATGTAATTTTTAATGGGGTCAATTATTGACTTTACTAATTAGTTTGGAAAAAAATTCTATTAAAGTTTATTGAAGAGCATGCAAATCTACGTCCATGTTAGGATCTTTAAATTTTTTTGTTGCACCATTTGTGAGTTAGATGCTAATATATTTTTAAAAATTGTTACTTTATTATCGCTTTATATTTATGAAAAACAACAAAAATACCAGTTAGTTGTGAGTCATCGGGGGTAATACCACGAGTGCTTAAAAATTACCCATAATTTTCATAAAAGCTTGTTATTTATAATTCCACGAGTTCGAAGAACAAGTGGAATTTGTAATAACAAGCTTAAATAAAAATTATCTGGTTAATTTTTATGCACCAGCGGTATTTTATAACTGAAATCGTTTTTTAATTACTTTATCTATTTCTTTATCGTGTAATCGTACAGCGAAAAGATTAACCATGAGTTACACTACTGAAGAAAAATTATTAATGACTAAATGGTACCATCAAAGAAATAGTTACCAAAAGTTATCAGACATGTTCACTGCTGAGTTTCCAAATAGACCGATACCCAAAAAAACAACAGTCGAGGAAATTATCCTGAAGGACCGAAGCGTCGGCCCTTTGATCTCCGCGGGTCAGATTTCGTAACCTTCGAAACATACAGTTACACTAAAAGAAAATTAACAAATAGCATATTAAAAAATATTTTGATGTAACAATGAAAAATCATTTTAAGAATTTTAAGTGGGCTTTTAGTAAATATTGCTTGTTTGGAGACTGGCTTACTTTCACGATAATGTGATTTATATTGTTTCCCTGAATTTTTTTGTTTGCTAAAATGATTGAAGTTATAAATTTAACTTCAAATTCGTTGAAACAATGTTTTTAAATATGGGATAATAATTAAAATCAATGGTGCGGATTCGTTTTGACTAAAATTGCCCAACAGGAAAATGGTAGAGGTTGGATTTTTAAATTTCTTTTTATGTCAATTGTCCTAAGTAGATAAATTGAAACTTGTACAGAATCGTATGCATTCTTTTATTTTTAAATATAGGTAATGGCAGGGTTTTCGGGGTTAGGAAACACGTTTTTCATTAGTTTATTTATTTCTATTGCAATATGAACAACGACTTAAGAATCTTATTTGCATGTCATCATTTTATATTCATATATTTATTCTTTCAGCATATATGATATACTGTTGAAGTTACGATTGCGTTGACCAGAAATACTTTTCCTATTAAATTTTGCTGGTCAAGTAAATATCTAAAAATACTGCATTAATTGTTTAATTATTTTTATTTTTATGATACTCTAAGTATTTAAAGAAAATAAAATAATGATTAAAAATTTAACAAGAATTATATATATTGTAGCTTATTAATATCAAGGCAAATATTTTTTTTTTTAAATACTTACAAACCTATTTAAAAAAAAATAGAACTTAAAAATATCTACACAAATAACTAATAAAAAACATAAAACAGAAAAACTAGAATAATACCGATATCTAGTAAAGTGTGGACTTGTTAAAAATACTATCATACCTAAAAACTATGTGGATTATACAATGGATAAAAATCCTCAGGAAAAACCTTTAAAAAGGAACAAAGTGGACCAGAATGGATGTTGCATAACCGACTTCGTTTCTGGTTTGGCAGTCTCGTCAGGCAACTTTACAGAATGATTATAATATTTATTAATCTGTAAACTTTGGCGTTGAGGAATATAAATAAAAACTGAAACACATTTTTTTTTTCACACACACACACACAAATTTTTTCATAAATTTAGAGATGTATAATATATTTGTAGGAGTTCTCCAAGTAACAATTATACCCAAGACTTATTAATAAAGCAATATTCTTGACAAAATGGTGGCTCTTAATATTTTGATAAAATTTAATGGATTACATTGTTGCAATTTACTGAAAACTTTTCTTTAAAAAAGCGACTTAGGTCAGTAATTAAAATTTTTTGTCCTAGAATAATTTAAAATTTTCAAAAGAAAACAGTCTTATAAGATGGACCAAGTTTCCATATTAAAAATCATACTTGGTTGTAGCTTATAATTTACTTTTTTATGATAAAGTGCCAACCAGACACATTTCTTTTTAAAATTTTATTTTTTTTATTTTTTAAAATTTTTTCGTTTAAAATTTGGTTATTTAAATCCTAAAAACTATCTAAGTTAAAAATCTTTTTTAGGGGTCAATTTGGGAAAAATTAATTTTAAAATTTTTTTATAAACATCAATTATCAATTCTTTTTTATTTTTTCACCATAAAAAAAGGCAATTTAAAATTAAAAAAAATGTACATACATATTTGTATATTAATACATATTATAAATATAAAATAAAATACTTTTTAAAAAAAAGCAGTGAGTTCTCTTCGTTCCCTGTAAATCCTTAATTTTCTGATAAAAACTGCTTCTTGCTTTACTTGGAACATCCATGGTATGTTGGTGCTAAAAAAAATCTAGTTACTCTCAGGGAAAATGATTTAAAAAAAAACAAATTATAATGTTTATTAAAAACAATTTTAAATTTTTTACATTTTTATGATAATTATAAATTTTTAGAATATTTCAAAAACATTCTATTTGAAATTTGTGCATGGTGTTTTATAATTGATATTATAAAATGATTACAATAAATCTATTGGGTTTTATTATTTTATGGTTGTAAATACTACTGTGAATGATCTTTCTGGAGGTTCAGACAGTTTTTTCAAAAGTACTGGGGTCTTTTTATGCATATTTTATTTGCTTTTGAAGACAAAAAAGCCTATTTTTCAAACTAAGAAATTCTTAGTAAACTTTTTAACAGCATTTGTTTGCAAAATTCCTTAAAACAATTCTGACAAATACCAGAATACTTTTACATTTTTTATTTTAAGCAAAATTTTAAACAATATTTGTCACATACCAAAATTAATTTTATTTAGGGTACCACTTACATGCATCCTTTCACAGTGCAACTAAAGAAATGGTTAAAAATAGGCCCAAAGCAAAAATCAAGCCAAAGCTATAGCAATTTGAATGGTTTCAATAAGTTTATTACAAGTAATAAGCTAGACTTTTTATTTTGGCACTTTTTATATCAGTTACATTTATTACAAGCTCTAAGATGATATGACAAATATGACCATTTAACATCGCATTTAGTTAACTTAATTAAGGATATTAAACCCATATTATTATTTTTTCCATACTATATATGCTCGTACTAATTCGTCTTGGAGAAATTGTTTTACCTCTGTAACAAATTTGGCTAGATATTTTTCCATTCTATCCATAGAATAGTTGAAAACTACTAAAAAGTTTTGGCACTTGAAATTAAGAGATAAAATTAAACTTTTTTCAGGTTTTTTTCTCAAGCAATGTATCAAGTATGTTTTAGACAAGACAAACAATTTAAAAATATGGTCATTCATACCTTTCGATTGGTTGAAGTTGTCTGTCCCATGATCACAAAAATCTTAGCAAGTGGCTTCAGATTTGTATATTTCATCAGCAGATCTTTTCGGCAAATGGCTAAACAAAGTTGTGACAGGTTGGGAAATAAATTTCACTACCTTAAGCACCTTTATTTTTCTTATTTATCTTCAGTGTTTTTCACATATTTTATGGTATTTATGTAAAATTCGGCCCCTTGTCAAACGTCTTCTTTATTGCAAACCTTTGCCCAAATTACAATCTAAAACAAAATCATTGGTCCCTTGAAGTTGAACTTAATTACTAATCATACTAATCAAACTTGTAGTTTTTAATAAATTTAAGAGTATTTAATACATTTTATTAAATAATTTTTAATTTAAAAATTTACCTATAATTAAAAAAGAGTTCAAAAGACGTACAAGTTATTAATTTATATTGCTATTTCAATTTAGTATTGGTACATACCTAATTCATGTTTTGGAAAAGCAAAATGTGATATTTCTTGATCCCACGAGAATTACACAAGTATATGCACAACAATATCCACTCTTTTATTATCATTATTTATGTGGGTATTAGTTTTTTTTATCAAAAACTTAAAACACTATAAAATTAAGTTGGTCGTCAATTAAAAATTATTTTCTTTGTCGTGAATTCAATTGGACTTTAAACATATTCGGTAATGGACGACGTGTATATGCAACCATAATTCAAACCATCAAAATTGTCCGTGTCGCTTCTGTATGGATCAGTATTCTGGGGTCGAGGGGACTATCAAAACATTTCAGACCAAAGGTACAGTAATAAAGAACTGCAGATGTGAAATGATCACTTAGCAGCGTTCCGGATTTCAAAACGGTATAAATACTTTTTATACAAATATAAAAGACATCAAGAGCTAAGGAATGGGGATAAAATGGGGTTTTTTTTAAGTAAACAAAACCAATTTTTATATTGGAAAAAGGAAAAAAAAAACTGGGGGAAAAACAGGGGCAAAAGGGAAATTTAAAAAAAAAATTTTAAAATAATTTCGTTTTAAACTGATTTTTTTAAAAAAAAGGGAACCAAAAATTTACAAAAATTTAAAAATGGGAAACCCAAAAAAAACATTTTTTAAAATTTACGGGGAAAAAAAAAACCCCGGGGCCAAAGTTTTGTTTTTGAAAATTTTGTTTTTAATTATTATGAAAGATTTTTTAGAAGCTTTGGTTTAACTAGTACGCAGTTTAATGTTTCTGTAATGAAACCTATAGCTTTACAAAGATAAATAGGTAACTTGAAAATGTGTTTAATGCATTTCTTTATCTGGTAAAACTATGGATCATATTTACAATATAATGTTTTTTTATCAAAAAAACGTTTTTATATTTTAGTTTATAGATGAGAGTACGCCATATTGGATTTAGGGGCACGTCATTTTATTTTTCATTTTCTTCTTGGCAGACCCTTTTATTTAATAGCCATATTATGAAAGTGCAAAAAAATAACTAGTCCCCCATCTGGGGCGGTCCATTATATTGGATGTAGAAAGAAATTACTTAGCTAATCATGCATTATCATCAAAAGTAAACGTGTATGCAAAATTTCAGCTCAATCGGGTTAAGTACTTTAAAATTAAGTTTCTAGATTTGCTAAAATCTTGTAAAAATATTAATGTGTTAAAAATAATATTTTAATCAAAAATCACGTTGCTACTTAATACATCAAAAATTCACTAGGACAATAATTTTTGCAACATCTACCCCCTAATTTTTACACTTAAAAGGTTGGCACACGCTGATTCCCAGAAACATCTGTTGACAGAACGTTTGCCGGTACACTAAATGCGAATGCTTTCGTCATCTTAACATTTTTGTAAATGGACACAGTCAAAGCAAGAGTTTTGCCTCTGGTTAGCGTCATCTGTGATGGCACTGCAGACATTTTAGGTTTGTTCCAGCACGTCGAAAAACCGTCACCGAACGATCACGCTCATGCGCAGTGATTAAAGTGCGTTCCAACAGAGACGTGACGATTATCGGACGATCCTGTTTGTGTACCAACAAAACTTGGGATCGTTTAGTTGGTTTCAGAACGGTAATTCTGAAAATGGCCTAAATTGAAAAATGTTTGGGGTTTACTTGCGCATTGAACATCTTGGCACTGGTCCACTGGATTTTTTATTTTTAACAGCTGTTTTATGTTTATTGTTTCATATTTCATCTTCATATGTTTACCCTTGAGGTAGGATTATGCAGAAAAGTTAAGTTAATTTAAGTTAACAAAAAATTTAAATTATTATAAATTAAGACATTTTGCCCGTTTAAAAATAACAATAAA
>JAHBCN010015384.1:0-21088 GCA_019359885.1 Listronotus oregonensis
ATATCCCCCTCAACTCTACCTGAAAATTGAAAAATTTTAAAAAAAAAAAATTTTCCCCGAATAACATATTACTTCAATAAAATGAAAGGACAATGCTGTAAATAAATCTGTACAGTTTTCCCCTTTTCCCAAAATTTTTAAAAGGTCTTGAGGATTTTTTTAAAAAAAAGTTTATCAACATTAACAGGTAAAAAAAGGGCTGAAAAAAACCCCTCAAGGCCCGAAATAGGGTTTTCCTGCTAATTCCCAAAATATGCAATTTGGGGAGAATTTTTGCTTAGACAAAAAAAAAGGGGATTCCTTTTTGTAATCTACAAAAATGGTCCTTTTTTTTTTTAAAAAAATCGATAGTTTTCGAGATAACGGGACCAAAAAAGTCCCCTTTTTTTGGCTTCCTCTCTCCCCCTAGAATGCCGCTACAATGGATTTACTTATAAGTGGCGGACGAATTGTTCCATTACGGGGGCAATAATGTACACTTTTTAATCATTCAAAGTTCTTCGGAAGGGAAAAAACCCACCCCTATCATTGCATATGATTTGGGGTTCCATTCTTTTTTTTCTAAATTTAAAAAAAGGCGGAAAAAATTTTTTTTCACAATATTTTGGGAGTATCTCATTAATTTATTGTTTTTTTTTAAAAAATCGTTTGTTAAACATTTTTTTTTATAATGAGACCTGAGAAAGGGGGTTCAATGATCCCAAAAATTTTCCCCCTTCACAATCTTTCTTGCGTTTTGATGAAAAATTGTTTTGTCCATCTGCATTTTTTAGTAAAAACTACTACTACCACTTCCCAGGGGGGAATGTTTGTTTTTTCCCCCGGCCTTTTTTGGGCGAAAAATATTGGTGTTGAAAAAAAAAGGGAAACCCCATTTTTGGATTTCGGGTGATTTCTTTTTTTGTCTAAAAAAAAAATTTTTAAATTTCCCCTTTTTTTGGGAATTCGGGGGAAAAAATCATTTTTTTGGGCTTTGGGGGGGGATTTTCTTGGGGTTCCCCCGGTCGGAATCGTGATACTTTTTTCGCTCGAAAGCATCCGCGAAGACGTAAAAATTGCGCCACAAATTAAAACTGTACAGATTTATTTACAGCTTTGGGTACTTTCAGGTCTTCAGTTACGGGGCTGTTTTTTTAAGATTAATCTAATATTCATTTAGAACAGAAAAAATTTTTGAAAGGAAGTGGCAAAAAAAAAAGGGGAAAAAAATCAAACCGGGGGAAAAGTTAATAGCCCGGTCACTTTTTGGGGAACCATCCATTGCAAACCCCCTGGAAGCACATAGACAAACAGAATTTCCTGGATCTTTTTTGGGAAAAACCCCGTCAAGGAAAGATCCGATTTAAAAACTTGTAGCTGTCCAAAAAAACCCTTTTTAAGGCTGTTAAAAAAATCAAAAAAGTGGGATTTGCTTTGCAGTATGTATAAAAGGTTGGGTTTTGGAGAAATATTTTTTTTTCGGATGAGAAGCCCTTTTTTAAATTGTTATGGGGGAGTTAGTGTGTACAGACCTCAAAAAACAAGATTTAAAGGAAAGTATACCCAAACAGTTAAAAAAAGTGGTAGTTTTTTGGTTAATTTGGGGGGAAAAATTTTAATAAGAGGCCTTGGGCTTTACCCCCGCATTAATGGAATTTTTGGAGGGTCTAAAAGGGGTCCCAAGTTGGGGGGGGGAAGTGGGGGGTTTTTGGAAACCCGATAAAAAAAAATCTGTTAAGGGGGAAAGGGAAAATTTGAAAATAAGCTAATCCCGTTTACTACATGGTTTTTTCTATTGGGGGTTTTTAAAAAATTTTAATAAACCTGAAACATGCTTTTTTGAAAATCCCCCTATTTTCTTTATAAGTGAAAATTTTTTTCTGTGAAACTTCTTTATAGCAACTTTTTTTTGAATATGACTGTATAGTCAATTTTCATTTTTTTCGTTTCGGGTTTTTTTAATCATCATCAACCTTTTTTTTTTATATGGGGGGCCATATATTCTGATTTCAACATTTATAACATGTTTATAATGTGTTTTTAAAATTTATTTATTTTTAAAAAAAACATTTTCTCGGGGTTGGCCTTATTCCGGCGCGTCATTTTTTTTTTTAAAAAAAAAAAATATTAGTAATTGGCAAAATAGATAAAATAAACAGACATTTTACAAAATAGGTTTCCGGGGAAATAGCCATAACGTTAACACCGTGTCACAAAAAAAACTACACGTAACAAGTTAATTCAAAAAAAAAACAAAACCCCAATTTAAAAAAAAGGGGAAACCAATATTCCTACTAAAAAAAAAGATGTAAAATAACGACCCAAAATTCAAAATGTTGTCCATATTTCTCAACATATTAACCAAATTTTTTTTATAGTCCTAACTACCCTATGGGGCCCAAGGGGAAGTGGAATTTCTATCAACATCCCTTGACTGAAGATGTTGGTTTTCTTTAAAATGTTGGTTTTTAATGCAGCATCTCGTTGTCGATTTTCTTCAACTTACTTTTAGGTCGTGGTTTTTTAAAAAAATTCCCCAAATTTAAAAAAAAATTTGTAACCAGTTTTCGAAAGTATGTAGTTTAGGATGCCGCCTTTCAGGGGAAAAATTTGAAATGCGTTTACGCAGCTATATTAACATTTCTATTGCTTTGGGGAATAACGTTGCAAAAAATTAGTTTTTTTTTTAAAAAAATTAACCATTTTACAAAGTTAAAAAATTTTTTTTTAAAAAAAAATTGGAAATAACTTGATAATGACCCCGATGAAAATTGCCGGAATCAAGGCCCCCAATGAGAAAAATATTTTTTTTTGAAGCGGATGAGGTTATAAACTCCTAAACTATAACATGTTATACATTGTTGAAACAAGTAAAAAAAACCATTTTTTGGTGCGAAAAAATCCCCAAAAACCCCATAAGAAAAATAAAAATTTATGATGATTCATCAACTTTACTTTTTTTTTTCACTAATATTTTATTGTTCACAAAAAAAAAACGTTCGCCGGAATCAAGGCCAACTGAGAAAAAAAAGTGTTTTTTTAAAAAATGAGGTTATAAACTCTTAAATTATAACATGTTATACATTGTTTTAAAACAGAATAAAAAAAACTATTTGGCTGCGTAAAAAAACCCAAAAAGGGGGCCATATGAAAAAAAAAAACTGATGATGATTCTAAAAAAACCCAAACTGAAAATTTAAAATTATTTTTAGTCAATTTTTTCAAAAAAAAGTTGCTTTTAAAAAAATTTTTACGGGGTTTAAAAAAAAAAATTATTATAAAAAAAATATGCCTTTTTAAAATGCATGTTTTAGGTTTTTTTTAAAAATTTTTCAAAATAAATAGGTAAAAAACCTGTAGTAAACGGTATTAACACTAACATAATTGTCCAAAACTTTCCCATTTCCGATTTTCTATCTATCGTGGTTTCCAGATCCCCATACATTCCCCCCCCCAATTTTTGACACACTGTAAAAATTTATATATTACAAAATGTTATGCTAACCCCTTACCTAATATCTTTCCTTGACAAACTTACTTTTTTAACAAGACAACCCCCTCCCCTTCACACGGCAAGAAGAGTTGCTGACTAGATGCGGGAAAATAATATTTTACTACATTGGCCCTCAAGGAGTCCAGATGTCAGTCTTATAGAAAATGTTTGGAGCACATTGTCAAATAAGATCATTCCACCAAATGCAAATGACCTATTGAACTAAATTGAGGAAATATGGGACAACTATAATGCACATCATATCCAAAGACCGATAGCATCCATGCCCAAGCGTTTAGAGCTAATTCTCAACAAAAACAGCAGTGGAAGAAAATATAAGTTCACTGAACCCCTTGATATTTTTATGTTTTTCCCGGGTTTTTTTAATAATTTAAAAAACAAAATATGTAGTACCCATTAAAGGGGAAAATTTTTGTGGAAGAGTTTGCGCTCTTAAATTTTTTTTAAATTTAATTTTTTTCAAAAAATAAATATTAATTTGATATTATTTTCCCATCCATTAACATTTATTTGTAATTTTTTTGCTTATTGTAAAAAACGTAACTTTTTTAAAAAAAAAAAACACGTTTTACCAGTTTAATCCCAAAGGTTTTAAAGGAAAAAAACCCGTTTACGAAATTTTTAAAATATGACAGAAAATGTTAACCAAAAACCCCAAATTTTTTTGCCCCGCAACTGTACAGTGAAAAATTTAAAATTTTTTACTTTCTCCCAAATTTTTTTTAAAAACGCTTTTTTTTCCCTTTTTTACTTGTAATTTAAAAAAAACGGGGGTTTCCCCAATAAAATTGTAGAGCAAATCCAATGCGTTCTTCTTTATTTGCATTTGTTAAAAACTTTTTTTTAAGGGGGTCCCGGGTGGGGGGGAATTTGATTTTTCCCCTTTTTTTTTGCCGTGCCGTTCTAATCGATGGAACCTTTCCGGGAAATTGCTTTCAGTTTTTGCTGCAACTACATATTTAAAGGGTTTGGGGTTTTAAAACATTAACTAAATTATTTTTCTTGTTCTTGATTGATATTTTGGGGACCACTTCCAGCTTTTCAAAGGAGTGTTTTTCCCCGCCTTTTTTTTAAAAAATGAATAGTACTTTTTTTGGGTTTAAGCTCTTTCACCACATCCCTTTCTGGCCAACCCTCTGCTTTGTAATGAATAATTAATACTTTTTTTCCAAAAATTAAAATTTTGGGATTTTACAAAAAAATTTTTGGACAATAAAAAACCCGGGTTTCTTTTTGGGTTTTTTTAAAAGGTATTTTATTCAGTAGAAGGTGGGTTAAAATATTTTTGAAAGGGGGAAAAGAATTGCCCAATATTTAATGGGTTTTTGTACCTACATTTCGGTTTGAATTAAAAAACCTCCTTTTTTTTTAAATCAGACATTTTTTTTTTACATGGTGGAAAAAAAAAAAAAAATTTTGTGTGATAAAAACCTTATTCCCCCAAAAAAAATGAAAAAAATTCCAATAAAAGTTTTTATTTTATTTGTCCTCTTGTAAACCCCATCAGATATCCGGGAAAAAAGATTTTAATATCGTGCTTTTTTTTTTCAATTACAGGGTTTTTTTTAAACAAGAACAGCAACAGCAAAATTAAGTATTAAAAGCAAACTAAAAAAAATCGTGGAAGCCTTTTCCCATCATGGGTTGTTGTATAAAAATAACAAGAAAAAAAGTTGGACTGGATACTTGATTAATTTTCGTTACAGTTAATTTATTGATTATTTTTTTTATTAATTTTTTGGTTCCCCAAAAAAACCTACCTATATGGGGCTGATGTCTTTTTTTAAAAAAAAAACAACATTTATTTTTTTCTAATTATACTTAGTTTTTTTTGATATTCCTAAAAGGGTTTCCCGGGTTTTGGGTTTTAAAATCAATATTAATTTTTTCCCCTACTATCCCCTTTATACAGGGTGGGAATTAGTTTTGAAAAGTTTAATGGGCCCCCATGTCTCCTCTTTTTCGGGGAAAAAAAGGGCAGAGTTAACCCCAAAATCTTTTTATTTTTTGGGCAGCAGTTGCAAAAAAATAAGTGCAATTTTCCCACTCAGTCAAAAAAAGCTATTTTCGCATCTTATTTTATTTAATACAGGTTTCCCAATGGGGGTTGAATTTTAAACCAGGGACTTTTTAAAAAAAAAAAATTAAAAAAAGCCTTTTGGGGGGTATTTTTATTAAAAAAGCAAAAAAAAAGACAAGAAAACGATTTGAAAAAAGGGGTTTTGTATTTTTTTTTTAAAAATAAAAAGAATTAGTTAATTCCTTTTAGAAATAGAAAAGGTAACAAAAATACCAGAAATACCCCAAACACAAAAAGAAATTATGTCAGCCAAAGCTGGGTAGGAATCAAATCCGGAAAATAAAATTTTTTTTAAGGCCCCAAAACAAAATCGTTACCTTTTGAAAAGGGGGGAATTTTTGTCTAAAAAAGTTGCCTCCTCCCGATTTTGCCAAATTTGGGGAAATGCGGGGGTTTTTTGGGGTTGATTACAATAAAAAAAAATATTTTTGGGGAAATTTCGTTTTCGAGATATTCATCAAAAAAATTAAAAAAATCCCCTTATTTACACTATTCCCCCTTTTTTTTGGCAAAATTCTTTTTTTTTTCCCAAATTGGCAAAAAAATATTTCACAAACCCTTTTTTAAAAACTTTTTTTTTTTTTTTTCCCTTTTTTTCCCCTTGGGGGCGAACTTTCAATTTAAAAAGGTAGCAGCCATTTTGTTTAAAAAAATTCGGGGTGTAGACATGGTTGCGGCCATTTTTGGGCGTGTGAAAGTGGAGGTTTTCAATTAAAGGAAAAAAAGATGAAAAAAAAAAACCCTTTTTAATTGAAATTTTTTTTCTGATCAAAAAAGGGTATCCCAAAAAAACCAGAAAAAATTTCCCCTTTTATTTGCTCAAAAACTTGATTCCACGATCTTCATTTTTTAATATGTCTTTTGGGGAATAGGGGAGTTTTTGGACATTTTATTGTAACTATACAGAGTGTCTAAAAAAATTTTTTTTTAAAATTTTTTAATGCAGTTTTATATACCCCAAGAGAGAAATTATTAAACGGTATTTGTAACCTTTGGGGTCCGTTTGTCTGATGCTCCTTTTTAAAAAAAATGTTTCTTAAAAAAGGTTTTTTTTTAATTTAGAAATAACATTTTAAAAAATTTTCCAAAAACTAAAACCCTATATCAAAGGGGTTTTGTCTTATTTTTTAAAAGAGTTACATCACCTTTTAAATTATATATATATATATATATATATATATATATATATATATATATATATATAAAAAAAAATTTTTTCCCCCTTTGATTTATCATCTGGATTATGTATTATCAGCCCAAAAGCGTAAGTTACCATTTGTAAAAAAAAAAAACTAAAGATCCCCCGGATTCATCCCCCGATAATAAGAAATGGATTCCCTCGGGTTTTTTTTTTCCCTAAAAAAGGAATCGGGATTCGTATTGGTGATTCGATTTTTCGTTTTTTTTGGATTTTAGGTGTTTATTTTTACCTTTTTTATTTCTCAAAAAATTAAATTAATTTTAACTACATTATTTTTTCCGGGTTTTTTGGTGGTTTCTTGGTATTTCCCCCAGGAAAAAACCCCAAGGGGAAACCCCAAAAAAAACCCCTTATAAATTGAAAATTAAACACCCTTTTTTGATAAATTAATTTTGTCGTTAAAAAAACATAAATACAAAACCCCTTTTTTTAAAGGGGAAAAAAAAAAAACGAAACACTTATAAACCCCAAATGAATAAGTTGTTAATTTTGAGTCATATCTTTTTTTTTTTCAATTTAAGTCTTTTTCTAAAGTGTTTTTAGAATTTTACGAAAAATATACAAGATGGCTATGTTTTTTTATTACAAGGAATGTTTTAAAAATGATTTTTTTCACTCCTCTTTGGAGGATCACAAACATGTTTTTTTTAAGTTTTTTTTTAAAATCTAATCATAGTGCTATTAAATTTGCCATACTATTTGGCCAGCCTGTATGTTCAAAACATAACTATTTTATAAACCCCAAAAAAACTTTTATAAAAGATATTTAACCCATGTCCCCTAAACGTTTAGAAATAAACTTTTTTTAGGTTTTTTATTTAAGAATTTTTTTTATTAATTTAATATAAAATAGTAATATATTTTTTTCAATGTACACAAAGTAGTTTTGCCCCAAAAAAAGTTAGCTTTTTTTCTGTTCTCTCTCTTTTTTTAAAAAAGATGGACTTTTTTTTTATTATTCAAAAAAAACCCAAAAAAACGATTAATTAAAACCGCCCTTGTTACGTGTTAAAAACTTCCCCAAAAAACCCGGAACAATTGTTAAGTAAACAAAATTTTAAAAAAAATCGAAAAATATTCAGAACATCCGAAGATACATTATTCGGTTTTTTTTTATTAAAATGCCGGGGGGGAATACGCCCCCAGCTGCTGCAGGTTCAGGCAGACGGGTTTGGACGTTTTCCCCTTTACGTAAAAATCGGTAAGGAATATTTTTTCTAGTGATTGGTTAGTACATGATGAATTTAAATTCGTTGCCTGGGGGGCAAGGGTCACGCAGACCGTAGCAACCAGAAACCCCCAAAGTGTGAAAGGGGAGATGCGATATCAGGGGTTTAAGAACCCCCAACCCCCCAGCCCAAAAAGGGTGCTAAACCCCCCTCCACATTTACATACGGGAAAAAGGCGGGACTTTATAGACTAAACGAGGTCAAAGTCCAATTAAAAGGACATAAAAGGGGTCTCAAGATGGAAAATGGGGGGAAACCCAAAAGGTCAGCTCATTTTTTGAGATGCCCTCCGACAGGCCCCCTTTTTATCTTCAACAGACACTTTCGGTTGTCATACCAGATGGGGGGGACTAAAAAAGGGGCCCCCCAATAAAACCGATCTTTTTGGTATACAGATGGCTCCAAGCCCCAAAAAAAGGGGGTAGGAGCTGGCATCTATAAAAACAAGCCTAAGAAAAGATAACCTTGTCGGGCAGCACCCAGGGCCGGGGAAATGGGGGCAATAATGCATTGTGCCGTGCTGTTAAAAAAAAAGGGGTAAAAAAAAACATCGTCAATTTTAGACAATCAAGGGCCCCCGAAGGCCATCGGTTCCAAAAAATTAATTTCAAACTAGTGGGGGACTGATACGGCCCCCGGATAAAGCCCCGGGTTGGCAAAAAAACTCGGTAGCCTGGGGGGCCCCCCGGGGAACGAAAGGGAAAAATTTTTGCCAAAGAGGATCAGCCAGGGGAAAAGATAATCCCGGGGGCCCCCTTTTGGGGAATTTCCCCGGGAACCTCTTAAAATATTTTTAAAAAGCTGGGTAGACAGAGAGTTTCAAAGCTGGGGTTTTTCAAACACTAGGACGACAGGAAAACAGTTCATTAAACCTGCTCGGCCAATTTTTTCCCCGGATCTACTGAGCCACAGTCGTAAAGTCGTAAGGATAAGGGGTAGGTAACCCAAAAGGACATTGCAAACTCAACAAGCACCTGGAAAGAATAGGCCTGGGGGGGGAAAAGTTTTTGGGTTCTGCCAGGAGGCAGAAAAACAGCCATACATGTGTGATGCCCCCGAAAAGCACTATGTGGGCTTGGGTTTTCCCCAGGCTTGGTGGGGAAAAGCCAAAACCCCCAAAAAAAAGGGGGGCCAGTGTCAAGACTCTGGGTCTAGTTAAGAAGACGGGCCTGGACAAGATACTCTAAAGAACGATAGGAAAACCCCTAAATCTGGTAAGGTTGAGTGGGGGGGTTTTTTTTGCCATCTCCGCTCAAACAATTTAATTTAACCTTCAACCGATTTCAAGTGAAACCCCAAAAAGTTGTCTTTTAAAAAGGTTTGGGGAGATACATCAAAAGGGGAAACGTTGTGCTACAATTAACAAATGAAGACAATGGAACCCCAAGATTTTAGTGTTTTGGAACCCCAAACAACACGGTAACTGAATAGAAAAAAAGGGGTCATTATTCTAAATTTTTTTAATAAAATAAAACTTTTTTTAAAAAAAATAATAAAAACCCCAACATAACAGTTTTAGGCATCCATTTAAAAAAAATCTTCTTTTTAACCCCGGCGTTTTTTTAACTATAGTGTTTTTCCCGCCCATTTCTTTTTCGTTTCTTTTAAGCTTGAGCAAAAATTCAAAAGGGGGAGATTTTTTAGCAATCATTATAAAACAACTTTAAATTAAAACATTTTTTTTTAATAAGAAAATTTGGGGGAGCGGAGGTATGGTGGGGACAGCTGAATCGTTTTTCAGCGCCCCGCTGTGGTAAAATTTTTTGTTAAATCATCCCCGATTTAAATGTAAACAATTAGAAAAAAAAAATTTTTAAAAATTTTGGTCAATAATAGTTGTTGGGGTTTGGGGTTTTAAAAAAAGTGTAAATTTTTGGAAATTCAAATTTTATACTTTTTCCCCTGCGGGGTTGGAAATTAAAAAAAAAAGTAGAATTTAAATTTCCCCCCCCAACGATTTTGGGGTTAGCCAACAACTTTTGAATTTGACTTAACAAAAAAAAACCCTTTCTTGCCGTGTACCGTTTGTTCCTGTCTTTTCCAAAATTTTTTTTTAAGATTTCAAATTTTGATTTTACAATTTTAAGTTTAAAAAAACATGATTTTTAAAACTAAAATTACGGAATTCCTATAAAATTTGTGTTTTTTAAATTTTTTAAAAATCTGAAAAAAAATTCTATAATTTATATACGGGTACAGTCATACAAAAAGGCTAAACGGAACATCTTGTGTATTTTTGTCGGTAGAAAATTATAAAATAGAAAAAGGTGAGGTAAATAAATACCTGAGAAGCAAAAAGACAAAAGCCAACGTTGTGCCAAAGTCTTTTATCTGTTACTAGTTTTTATACAGGGTGTCTCAACACTATTTATACACTAAATATCTCTGCTCTTGTAGGTGATACAAAAAAAAAAAATTAAAAATGTGTGTTTGGTAACGCTAATTTTATTAACAGTATTGGTAAATATACAGGATGTTCCAAAAACAAAGTTTTCATTTTTTTTCCATTTTTCAAAAGTATTAAGGCGAGTATTCCAAAGAAAACATACCGAGAGTTTTCATTGTTAAGTACGTTTTTTTATGGAACGCCTCAAAAACTCCGTCTTTGAGACACCCTGTATATTTACCAAAATTGCTGTTACCTAACACAAATTTTTTTTCCCCAAATTTTTTTTTCATGTACAGGGGTTTTAAAAAAATTTTTTGGGATAAATGAGTTGGGACACTCTGTATATGTTTTTCTATTTTCTATTTAAAATAGTTGATTTTTTATATGAATTAAATTAATTCTGTTACTAAAAATAACGACAAAATTTTTGTATATATTAAAACTTATCAAAAAAATGAGAGTTTTAAACTCGACTTAGTAAATAAGGCGTTAAGAAAATATTAAGTTTATGTTGTATTTCTTTTGTTTTAATTTATGTCAGTTAAGTATTTTTCTACAGGGAAAAATACACAAGATCTATTTCACCTTTTTTTTTTTTAAATTTGATGACACACCTATAAATATGACCTTATTCAGTCCTCTTTAGATGACTCTATATCCACTCTGAATCCCACTTCTATCTATCTCTTTTGTTTTATATCGTAACAGCCGCACCCGTTGTCGGTGGCAGATGAAGGACCTATGAAGGGGGGCCTCATTTGTATATCGTTTTTTATCTAAGGACGAATTTTAAACCACTATTTAGTTACGGACATACTCTTCTTGTACTATGTTCCTCTTCGTGAAGTTCTTCTAATCTATTTATTAATGCGTCTGGGACTTTGCTGTAACTTTTGGCTCTTTCTATCATAATCTAAAACAGAGTAATTTTATAATATTTTTCTTTACTATATGTAATTCGTAAGTACAATGGTTTTAAATGTAAACAATCTTAGGAAATATCGGACGTCGTGGTTCGACAGAATGGCCACCTAGATCACCTGACCTCAGCCTTTTAGATTTGTTTTTGTGGTTGGTTTTTAAAACGCTTCCTTGAAACCTGGATGAACTTCGCCAACGTATCATCGATGCGTGTGTAGAAATAACCCCGAAAATGCTCTGTAATATCAGAGAAGAAATTTTATATGCCGAGAACTCCACGGCGGACATTTTCAACACCTTTTTAAATAAACTTGCATTTTTGTTGAATTTTCCTTCACTAAGCCAAACCCCTGTAATTGTTTTAAGTATTGCAGGTTTGCCAATAGATTTAATGAGTTTTTGGGTATTGTTTATTATTGAATTCACTATCACTAAGCTGACATTTTTTAATTTGACAAAAATTTTAAAAATTAATCGTCGTTAATGGTTAATGGATGGAAAATTGGATTGATATTAATTCTCTTGTTAGTTAAATATTTATTAAAAAGCCTTCCTTGGTTTTTAAAAATTGCTGACAACCCAAAAGTTTTTTTTTTTTGATAAAAAAGAAATACTTACTTTTGTAACATTAATAGTTATATTGGACATTTCGCTCTGTGCTTGAAGACTAGATGTTGTAGGTGGTGGAAAAATTTTGAGTATCACCACAGCCATTTGTAAGGGTCCATCTTGTTGGGGAAGATTGCATTTTACGTCATTAAAAAACAGAAACAAAGTTAAAGCAGTTAAAGTAATAAACTAGAAAACGACCAGCATTAGTATTTTCGATAACAAATCTACTAAAACAATAGATATCAGATTGTTTTTACAATTTTTATTGGAAACTGCATGTAAGCAATTTGTTTTTCTCTAATTTTATTGTACAAACTTTTTTGTATTTTATCAACAAATCAATTTACCAACCTGCAGAAGGAACACCAAAAGGTAAATGTTTTCCAAGGGCAGCAGCAATATACACAGCCCCAGTGCATCGGCAGCGGTTTTATCAAGTTTATTCGCTTCAACAAACCACGGCATGAACTCACTCGGGATCAGATAATGTGGAATGTTTCTCAGAAAAATTTTCATCACTGCACCAGCTTCTATTGTAGTAGTCTCTTGTGGTATTGGGTATCCCTGGTCTAAGGTTTTCTATAAACGTAAAAACATAAATAAATAAATGATTATGTCCTTGTCTACCGTCAAAGATTAACAATTTCTTAGTTCAAATCTCAGCATTGTAGCAAGGCCGTAGCCAGTTGGGGAGGGGGTCAGAACCCCCCCTCCGAAAATTTCACAAAAGAAAAAACTATAAATACAAAAAACTACTACTATAGTGAATAATTTTGGTAATGCTAAGCCTTGAGGGGGAAAACAAAACATCGAGTAAACTATCTTGCCGATTAAATTTTAAATGTCTACCCATTCAGTACAGAAGGCTAACCCCCCAAAATTAACCCTGGCTACGGCTTTGATTTGTAGTGCAAACTACCTAACATTAGCATTGTAATCAATAACACATCTTATAACCAAATAGATTTAGAAGAGAGAGACCCAGATCATTTCGCTGGGATATTGTACCTGCCAGGTGATCAAGAACTTACATAAGTGCTTTTTGAACGGGGGTATGGGAAGTTGATGTGCAGGCATAACGTATATTGACCTCTTTTGTCAGTGGAAAGACATTGCGAGGCAATTTTCCCACCAGACCTGTGACTTACTGATCCATAAGGTCTTTACTAAGTATTTTGGAAAGATATAAATACTTAAAAAAAGATTTTGATCCTACGGAAAAAAACGGCCGGAGCTTGGAACCGAGGGTGGTCACCGTAGCTACCGAAGTTTTCCCTTTTCCTAGGATCAAATTTTGCGCCCCTTAATACACAGGAAAGATTATCGGAGCTGCCCTTTTCAAATATACAAGAGATTTTGCACCTGGATGTCGGCAAAATAATTTGTTTTCCAAAAAAGAAAGGTTTGAATTTGTAATTTAAGCATTTATCTATGGTTAATTTTAGCATAGATAAAGCTTTTCTTAAATTATTTTAAAAGAACTAGGATAATCTTTATATCAAGCCTATTGGAAATAAAAATAAAAAATTTGGACTTTCTATACAAAGCTGCTGCTGGGGATGCTAACTTTGTATGGAAAGAAGAAATATTTTTATTATTTCCGGTATACAGGGTGCCACAGATTCGAGTGCATGCATGGGGATCTCGGAAACCGTAAGAGATACGAAGTCGGTTGAATTATGGCAAAGTTGCGCATTTAGGTGCCTAACAACATGCCGATTAGAAAGTTGTAAAATTCCGAGTACTTCCAGAGATATCCGGAAAAATCCGAAATTTGCTGATTTCGTTTTAATTTTTTTCTGACGTTATTTAAAGAGACATGAAAAAACAAAAGACACTTTCTCATGGCCACTTTTTAAGCTCTACAAAACGGCGTTGAGAGATTGTCCGTACGACGTTTCGTTTTCGTTAAACCATCATCAACTTTATTTTTTTAAATGCGGCACTCAATTTTTTATTGCATTTTTTTAAAGCAGTTATAATCCCAATTACAACGATGTATAACACTTAATATTTTTCTGTTAAATAAACATATTTTCCATAAGAGACAGTGAGTAAGACAAGGAACGCACATCATTTTATAGGGGCGTTCCATATTTGTTAATAAATATTAAGTGTTATACATTTTGTAATTGGGATAATAAAAGGTTCAAAAAAATTAAATAAAAATTCCAGGTCCTATTTAAAAAATAAAGTTGATGATGGTCTAGCGAAACGTCTGGAATATCTCCCAACCCTGTTTTGCAAGAGGGATGAAAAGTGTCTTTTGTTTTTGCACCCTGATAGTTTCTTTGGGAAAGTTGCTCAGATTAATGGCCTAAACTCTTAAGTCTGTAGACTTAGAGCATTAACTTTCTACCATGGTATGAAGAATTCGGTCAATTTCCCTAACAGCCTGTATACTATACTATAACATTATAAAGAGTAGAAGATTTGTATTTTTGAATGTTTGTAACAAATATACTCAAAAACTACTGAACCGATTTCAACAATTTTTTCACCGTTAGGAAACTACATTTTTACTGATTGTAACATAAGCTATAAAAAATAAATGTCCACTCGTGTGAAGCCGGGACATGTTGCTAGTTTTTGATAAAGGTATTTGATGTAAAATGGTGTTTAATTTAGTTTGTAATCTATGTTATCATTTAAAGATGTAAAAAAATATCAAATTAAAAAATCGTTCAAAACGTAGTAAATCCATGATTGTTCATGAGTAAGTTCGTACTGCGACTCGCACTAGGCCGATTTTAAGGTTGCTGTGCCCACAAACTATTTTGAGGGGTGGATCCTACTATAAAATGTCTACCACTTCTTCTACTACAACGTACACTTACCACAAGCTTTAGTTGTTTGGCTTTTAAACCCTCCCTTCGGAATATACCCTCCGGCTTCAAGTCCGTCCGTATAAAATTAACTAAATCATTGAAAATCTTCGGTATAGGAACTATATCACTTCCCAATTTAACATCTACAGTCTCTAAATTTTTTAAGGGCACTTGGTAGCAATTCTTTTTTTTCGAAGCTTTCTAAACAGATAAAAAAATATATTATTATTGCAAAATTGTAAAATGGTAACAAACATTTTACTTTACTTGGCAATTTTTTAATTTTCAATTTTATTCCAAATCTGTAGAGTTCTCTTGATGCCAGAGTTCTTATGTTTTCATGTTGAAATTTTAAAATCTCCATTTATGTAAAATATAATTTAAAAAATTGTATAATATTTGTATAATTAAAACATAAAAAAATATGCGGGGAGTTTGATAATAATGTTCAGTGTCACTAAAATTTTTGAGTGACGTTGACATTTAGGTTAATACCTGTTTGGACCAAAACCTAAAATTTAAAGGCCTTTTTTTAACATTAACACTGTTTGACAACAATATAGTATAAATTATATATACCGGGTGTTGCTCCGTCGAGCGGGACATAGGGAATCCCATGTAAATTTTGAAGTGGTCCAATATTGGCTCCCCTAATTATTTTAGAAGAAAATATTATTAGGATTTTTAAAACACGAAAAGTTGTACCCAGTGTACAATTTTAGCTCTTCTCGTCCCCAGCTAAGAGATAAATACTAAAATAATTGAATCTCCTATTTTTCGCTCCCTAGCTGTATTATTAGAAGTTTATAATAAAATACCATATAATAAAAACTAATTTTAGATTCGTGATCAGCGCCCCAAAAACCCCATGCAAAAATTCATGAAAATCGGCGTGGTGTCCGTAAAAAAAACCATGGTTTTATCAGGGAAATAGTTATCGAAAGTACGGACATGTTTGCAGCCTATTTTCCCAATAGGTAATACCCAATAAATCGACAATAGAACGGACGATAAAAAAATTTGAAACTACATCACAATAATCAATAATTGCAAATGTAAGAAAATTGACGTGAAAATCAGAGACAAATTGTACAAAACGAGAGGGATTTAGACGTGATACTTTGTGTAGAAGAGGGGGGGAACATTAGCACGAGACAACTGGAGGACATTACTGGAAAGACCACACCACAATATCTCGAATTTTAAAAAAATGTAAATACCACGCTTAAAAGTACGAAAGACCCAAAATACGACGACGGGAATTTTGCTTTGAGATGATGGAGGGACAAACACTGACAGGGTTTTTTTTCAAAATATTTCTTTACGCTTTTTTCATTTAACAACGAACCCAACATTCAAAATTGCCGGTATTGGAGTAACGAAAACCTAAATCATTTGTTGACAAGGACTCAATATTCAAAAATTAATGTTTTGGCGGGAATTTTCGGCCACCAAACCTTGGACCATTTTTCTTTTCCGAAATTTGAAGGCGAAGTACTTTCGAAACTTTTAGAGGAACAAATTTTGCCTGCTTTGAACAACCTTGCTCGTGAAAATCAAGAGATTTGGTAAAATGGATGGCTGCCCAGCACACAGTACCGAGCTTTCGCGAATACTTGCAACGCATTAGAGAACGACATCATATAGGCCCGAACCACCAATATCTTGGCCGCCAGGTCTCCCCGGTCTTTCGCCAAACGATTTTTTCTCTGGGGACATTTAAAAAAACTTTATACCAATAAAAAATATGAAAATTTAACCAGCTAAGGGGAAGCTATTTCCGAGGAATGTGCCAAAAACGATGTACCAACTACCCCAAGTAAAAAAAGTTTTTTTAAAGGGTTTATTGTCTGGCAGTTAATGGAGGTATTTGGCATTTGATTAAATCCTATATTTTCGTCATAAATTGATTTCTAAATGTAGACAAATTTGTTTTTTTTTCTTGCGTAACTGTGAGTGCATGTGTTGGAATTAATGTAAACTAAAATGAAATGCGAGGATTCTTTTTTTAAAATTCCCCCATAAAATTGTTCAGTTTTTTGGAATGACATTAAAATTAATTATCTAAATTTCACTGATGAATCGATTTGGTTTTTTATTATTGATTTCTAGGTACAGGGTGCATAATGAGATACTACGTTGCAAGTATTTAAGCGTTTACTCTTTACTGGTTGGTTGAAAAATGCTCAAATTTTCATTTTGGGTGGAACTTTTGCTCTTCAATAAATCTAATAGCTTTTTTTTTAAAATAATTAGGAAACCCCAAATTTGACTACTTTAAAATTTACAGGGGGTTCCCCCATGTCCCCCGGCGGAGCAACACCCGGATAGGGTTGTGACTTAATAACGGATAAATTCAATAAAAGGGGAGTTATTTCTTTTTCAAAAAAACCTCGGACACGTCGATTTTATTTTTGGATGGGGCATATCTTAATCAAATGTATTATACAGGGTGTCGCAAAAAAGTTTGACAGGAAGGGCCGGCGCCCCCAACGTTAAAAACTCATTCGGTTTTTTTGAAAATCTGAACCTCTCAAGTACTCACCCTTTTTAAACCCCTTATAGATCGACTTAAAAAAAATTTTTTAAAAAGGAAAAGTGGCACCCTTATAAAATTAATTACTTCAAGGCTACTGAAGATGATCTAGATCGCAGAAACGAGATTTGCGAGACCATGACCGAGAGAACGTAAAACCCCCAGACTAGTGAAACAATATGCTTTTCGGACGAGGCAACTTTTTGTTTAAATGGACAAGTATATACATAGGCATAGTTTTAGGTACTAGGCACCTGAAAATCCGCAGTGGTTTAGGAAAAGTCATTTTCAGAATTATGAAAAGGGAAATGTAGGTGCAGGGATTATTAATAGCAGAGTAATTGGACCATTCTTCTTTGAAGGAACTTTGACGGGACAGCGTTATCATGACTTTTTAGTAGACGACTTGATTCCCCACTGGCGACATTGTATCTGATAAAAATAACATGCCAAATAAAAATTTGGGTTTTTTAAAGGATGGGGCTCCTCCCCACTATACTGCTATTGTTAGAAGATTCCTAGATGATGTTTTCTCAAATCGGTGGATAAGCAGACGTGGATCAATAGAGTGGCCACCTAGACCCCCCCGACCCTAATCCATTGGACTACTTTCTTTGGGTTATGTAAAAAATGAATACAAAGATAAGCCACACACGCTTTTTCCCCAAAGATCGAATTCGTAATGCAATAGTAAAATTTGTCCAGACACAGTTGAAAATGTATAGCAAAATTTATCGACCCGGGGGGGTACTAAAGGGTTTTAATGGCGGCCACTTCCAGCATTTAAAAAAAAATACTTTTAAAAAATTTTGAATTTAATTAATCAATTTATGTTGCAATAAAGTGTTATAATTATTATTTAAAGGTAATTATTTCGTGAACAGTTGAAGAAGGTATATGACATTATTCATAAAACATGTCCAGAATTTTCCGAAGAATCCAAAAATGCAAAAATATACAGGGGGTTCCATTTAAGAAAAAAATATTTTTCCTGTCAAACTTTCTTGCGACACCCTGTATATCAAAATTTGATGTCAAAATACACCCGACCCAAAAAAAAAAACGACGTGTCCAGGTTTTTTAAAAAAAAAAAAACCCTTTTATTGAATTTATCCGTTATTAAATCACAACCCTGTATAATATTAGGCTAGGCTTTTGGCTATGTTTAAAAAAGTGGGGTAATTGTCTTAAAAGTTGCGGCAACGCGATTTTGTCCAACTTTGGTATGGGGTTTTTGGGGGAAAAAATTTCGTTTAAAAAAACTCCGACTTCGACCCAAAATAACTCGAAAAGTATGCATTTTAAAAAAAAAAAGCATGGAACATTTTGGGTTAGAAATCATTTTCCCCCATTTTGTGGTCAAAATATATAAAAGTTCCCCCCCCGGGGATGTTTGGCAACCACCCAAGGAAAAGGGGGTTTCGCAAAATGGTTCTTTTCCCCGGACTGGGGGTTTTTTCAGTTATCATTAACTGTGGCTATGTTGAAAAAAAAAAATTTTTTTTTTTAAAAAAAAATATGTTTTTTATAAAAGACTATATTTCATTATAAGTAATGTGTTTAATTAAAAGTTTGACATTTAATTTTTGTTACAAACGATCCAGTTTTATTGATTTCTGGTAAAAATGGATCCTTAGAAACGATTTTGAGCAAACAGTTTTATAAAAACACATGCGAGTATCCTTTTAAAAAAATAAAAAAAAAATTTTGGTTTAAACAAAAATAAACTAAACTTTGAATTTTTGGGGTTTATGCATGGTCCCAAAGGGGGTCCGGTAAAAGTCTATTGCTTAAAAAGATACAAAACCCTGATTATGTTGACAACACAACGACGTCAGTCCCCACAGTGGGCACCAATATCTTAAATCTTAGACTTGGGGATAAAATGTACACTATACGGGAATTAGGAGGTAAATCTTTAAGATTGTTATTTTAAAACCAAGTTGTTATCTTTATAATAAAACGAAATAACGTAGTAAACTTATAGTCGGAGAGCTAACAACCACCTTGACTAGTAGTCTATACCTAAAGTCCAAAATTTCTGTCAGTGACTCATTTAATACCGGCCACCCAACCGACGAAGCGGCTGAATAAAAATCTAACACTAGTAAATGATTTTTAAGCCGATATATTTTTCCCGCTCAAATAACAGTGAACCGGCCAAAAGTTTCATCGCCACTTGTCATAATTCGCGAAAATAAATCACCAGCCAGCGACGCACTTAAAATACACCCCAATATGTTTTGAAATCATTGTTATGGGGAAGACAAAAAAAGTAACACACATTCCTTAGTTTACAACTTGAAAGACTTGAAAATAAGCGTATCGACAGGGTTTTTGTGCTGTTCGATGATTTTATTTAGTTATTATTGATTATGGACAGATTTTGTAAGTTTGAATTTAATTGCTATACAGGGTATTTTCTAAATATTATAAATTTCTAATAATTGTAGTATATCGATATTGTTTTGTGCCAATTTTATAATAGTTTATCTTATTTAGTGTATATAATGGTATATGAAGATTTAGTGTTGTTAAGTGCTTCTAATTCTGTAAACTATGAATATTAACCAACCTTTAACTGAACGAATAATGGTTAAAAATGTTTACCATGGGATTCGGGAACGAAATCAAACTAACCACTTTGGATGCTGCAGAGATATGTGCAACTTTAACAAAAGTTAATTCCCTACGGTATTCAGAGTTTTAAAAGGGAAAAAAAAAAATTTGTAATTATGCGGATACTGAAAAAAGCATTTTTTCGCTTTTTTGCCCCTTTTACTTTTCGATTGTAAACATGAATCAGAAGCTGTTTTTTTTGGGTGCCTCTTATAGTATTTAAAAAATAATAATAATTTAATTGTTTAATTCCATTTTTCGACATATTCCTTTAAATTCTGTCATTTGCACGAAAACATATTTAAAAAACTCATACTATGTTAATATTAAAAAAAAAAAACTTAAAAAGTAAGGAAAAAAACCCTTTAATTTTTATTAAAAATAGTAAAACGTTTACGTCCGAATTCAACTCAAATTCTAAAAATGTTGACCTGTTACCATTTTTATAAGGTATGCGAACCTTGCTTCGCTGACCCCAATGTTTGATCAAAAATATTCTCGATATGGAAATCCTAAATATGGAACACGAAAGACCCGAAATAGTTATAAGCTGTGATCTCAGAGCTTTCGTGTTTCTTATATAGGGATATTTTTTATGAAGCGATGCGTGTGAATATCGTATTTAATATTGAGATTGCAAGATCGGTGGTGAATTGGCAAGTCGGTGTAACTTGATTGTCTATCGTTCTGCTTTTAAACTTTTTTTAAATTTTTGTTAAGACTAAAATTTTATTATTTTTTTTATGTAAAAAAAAAATTAGAGAAGGTAAAATTAAAGTAAAAAAGGTTTTTTTTTGGGAAAAAAGTTAAAAAATCCCAAAAAAACTCAAATTTGTGTTCTATGGCCTCAAAAAGGAGGTGTGCAAAATTAAGCAAAAAAAATTTCATTTTCATTAATCCCAATAATACCAAAATAATAAAGGCTTGTTACTAATTTAAAGGGGTTATGAAAATGTGAAAAATTTAAATTTTGCTTGTAAAAATATTTTTATGTTTTGACGAAATTTTATCATTTATTTTTTAAATCAACGCACTGGGAAATTATTCCCCTGACCCCCCCCCCGGGGCCTCTGGAGCGATGCTCATTGACGAAATTTTGGTTGAAGTATAGTAAACACACAAAAGTTTTTTAAGGTTCTTTAGCTCCCCAAATGGAAAATTCTTTCAAATGTTGGCAAAA
>JAHBCN010015385.1:0-21099 GCA_019359885.1 Listronotus oregonensis
AAAAATACTAATCTACGTTTATACCGAAACGTAGATTAGTGTTAATTTTTTGTGTTTTTTATGGGGTTTCTCTTCTTTTGTTGCAGACGATCTGCGAGTTCATAGGGTCAATAGGGCTGGGCAGGCTCAGTTTGTTATACCCCGGGACCTGGACCAAAGTGGTCCCCTTTTCTAAAAAATTCTAAGGAAAGTAATTCCCAAAAAAAAAAACTGAAATAAACTTTAACTTGGACAAGACTTCATATAACCAACTATTTTGTGACAATTCCATATATTAAAGAAACTTTGGAAAAGATCCGCAGAATCGCAAATAAGTATAATAATAAAACGACTTTTAAATCTTAAACCTCTCTAAGAATTATTCTTACTTTACGAGACCGGACAACAATGTTTTAAATAATTACTGTATCTAAAGTACCATATTCCCTGTGAATGTGATGGGGTATACATCGGGGAAACGAAAAAAAAACCACTCAAAATTAAAGTTAAATAACACAAAAAACATAGTAGTTTTTAGTTATCACTTGAAAACGGTTAGAAATACATCACTAACCGAAACATTGTGTATAAAAAAAAAAAAAAAAAATAGACAATGAAAGTGCAAGATTTTGGTGTTATTGAAACTGTATTGTCTAGTTCTGTTAGTAAGTGGTAGTTATTGTAAAAATATAAAGCAAATTATTATTTTTTTTGATCTCTCTTATATTAAAAAAAAAAAAAAATAAAATTTTCAGAATAATTACTTTTTTAAACTTAAACTCTAGGATACATCTGTTTATACAAATAAGAGAAATACAATATACTTAGCCAAAGATAATACTACTACCAATAGATGGTTCATTTAAATGAAGCGTTTTGAATAAGTTCGGAGATATCAATGCTTCCGTAAATGCGATTAAAATTAAGTCGGTAACCTCTGCCCCAGCGAAACAAACCGTGCGACATTGCCAATGTTTGTCGCTTGTACCTTATTCGGAACACGAAGTAGCGAAAGCGGGCGGCTAAACGGTATGTGTATTTTCTAGTCGCGTTTCATCACGCCAATAGTAAAGGCCTGCCGGCAACACTGTTTAACTTTCGTTCAAGGATAGCGCGAAAATCTCTCGATGGACATCGGCTCGCGTTAGCCAAAGTCCATTAGGGGTATCAAAAATATAGCATTGAATGGTTCGTCTTATCCGTAGTAGTATTATCTTTGACTTAGCTAAATAACTGTAAAAATATGGATTTTTTTGATTCATTTGGTCATTAAGCAAGTTTATTTTAGGTTTTTAGTATTTGCAAATTTTAATTAACTTCAAATTTTTCAGTTTTTAATTTTAAGTGGTGTATATAAAAAAAGGTCAAACATTGTCACTATCTGAGAACAGATAGCTTTTTCCAAAAAGTAGCCTGCAAAATTTAAACTTTTTTTATTTAGCAAGTAAGAGGACTTATTTTATTTAGTAATATTAGGTTTACAGATCAAAGTAAAAGCTTTTTTGGTATGAGCCTATCTTGTGTAGGTGTCCTCTTAGGTTATCGTGCCCTGTTAGTAACCCTACTGTTATGCGAAGTCTTTTTCTACTTTTTCTATGCAATTCTTCCTTCCTTCTTTTGGAGAAGCCTTCTCCATGTCTTATTCTACTGATGCTTTCCCAGTATTCCTCGTGTTTGTTTTGGATTCATTCCCTGGTTTACTCTCGTGCTCTGGTTTTGGTCACTCCAAGGGCAGGTTCTGGTCAAAGTAGGGATGCGCGGTTCACGATGGTCTAAAACATCGATGGTTGGTTGATCGATGATATTGCCATCGAGGTCGGTACATCGATGATAACATCGATGTTGCCTTCTAACATCGATATTTTTTGCAAAGGTAAAAAAAGTAACAATGTTTTAAAAACCAATAATCTTAAGGATATTCTAAAAATTTTTATAATGTGTCTTTCTTTGTTATGTAAAGTTTGGTATAGACATAAACGTTTTGCCCATTTATTTATAAATAAATAATAATTAAATGTTATATAGGATTCAAAAAGTCTTTTAAAAAAAATACAAAAATTTTAAACATACGTTTAAAACTGCTTTAAGGGAACTGAACCTCGCACTTTATTTATACATATTACATGCAAATTTGTATAAAAAATAAATATAATTAATATTATTGAATTATATTATGTAATTAATTAATATAATTTAATATTATTATTTATTGGACAAAAATAGGTAGCCACCCCTGATAATAAATCTTTCCCAAATTCGAGCCAGCCGCACTCCGCTAAAGATCATAGATTGGACTCTTTTGGCGGCGCCTTTGAAGTTGGCGGTACGCTATGATAAAAAATATCGCAAACGTGTGTGTGTTTTACTTCCCACCAATGGGAAAGTCAGATCCAATGATTATGCCTAAAGGGGTAAGGATTTAATAAATAGTATCAAAAATTATTCTTAATCTTTAGTAATATTGATAGCTTTATCGCTAATAATGCTAATAGATCATGAACGAACCATCGCATCGTACTATCGATGTTAGAAAAACATCGATGTTGTATGTTCGATATATCGTTACCATCGATGGTCAGATGTTTAACATCGATGTTTGGCTTCTATGTCGCATCCCTAGTTCAAAGTATGGTGTGAATGATCCCTATCTCGCTAACTCATCCGCTTTATCGTTGGGTTCTATTCCCAAATGTGGAATGGAGAATTGTAAATTCCTTATTTTACTGTACCGGGGGTTCCACTAAGAGAGGTAGTCAGCTATATCTGAGAAACTACTAATAGTATAACTTTAGGGAAAAAATTTTTTAGATAAAAGCGACCAAGAGAAATTGCTGGAAATTATTTTCAAGTCTGTGGGATGGCCGCTAGGGGGCGTAAGGGTAACGTCAAAACATAAAAATATACATTTCTCAAAAAAATATCAAATAAAGTGTATCAATAAATGGTACTATTTTTATCTTAAATGTTTTCTAAATAAAGAAACTTCAGGTGTAATTTTTGTTAGTTTTAAATTAAAGTGGTGGGGGAAGGTAAAGTTTAATTTAGAAAAGTGCTAATAACTCCGGATTGCTTTAACCGAATTTAGTGAACTTAGTCTCCTTTAGAAGAGCATTTTAAGCATTATTTTAAAGTGTATAAACTATTGCTACACTCATCTCACAAACGCCGCTAGAGGGCGTCAAGGTAAAAATTAACCTATTTTACGATTTTTTTTGAAAAATTTAGATACAATGATATATACCATTTTACATATTTAGATAGAGAAAAAAAATCCTAACAAAACGGCGAAAACCGCAATTTAATATCTCTTTTCAAACCGAATATATTCGCAAAAATATAAATACTACATAGAGACGTAACGTATTTAAGGACACGATGTTTTCTACTAGGCCGATTTTTTTTAGTAAAAATTAAATTTATACATTTTTACAAAATCTAATGACATACTGCGTAATTTTTACTAATTTAAACCCATTTAACTATATTATACAACATTAGATAATTACCAAACAATTTTTATTTCAAAATATAATTTTTAGTGTTGTGCTATTGTGTTTTTAAAAGATGCCTTTATTGCTTGGGGGGGCTTTTTAATATTATTGCTATTTATTTTGAGTGTCTGCAAAATGCGACAATAGCTGCAAGGCTGTATGTATTGAGATATCCTTGGGGGCCGGTACGGCAGAGGCAGCAGAATGTTCACTTGATTAGCAAATCGCTTTCTAAAGAACATTCATACTTATATCGTTCTGACTTCTTGAGGCCAATAAACGCCCTTTTTTTGTCCCCTATTGTCGGCCGGCGCTTTAGCCAGGTGTTACCTTTTTAAAAAATTTGAACGGAACAGGGTGGAATTTTTTTTTTTTTATAGGAAAAAATAGAAACACATTGATAATCACATATTTTATTATTAATAGGAACAAAAATATTATTTATAAAATATACCTAGGGATACTAAATTTTTTATTTTTAAACATTGCCCCCCACGGGACTAAGGGGCGACTTTAAAATAGTTTTTTTCGACATCGCCGTTTATATTGTCGTTTAATGTTTGGGGAGAATAAAAAAAGAAAGAATATAATTGACTTGTCGTTGATCATTGCGTCAAAAAGTCACGTGATGGAAATTTTTTTTTTAAAAAATAAATTATATTTTAGTCATTTAAAAAAATATAAAAAAAAAAAGCTTTTAAAAATGCAATATACAATACAAAATGAAAAGTATCTAAAAATATTACAACTTATAATTATTATTAGGACTTATTCAATTAAATCAGTGTCATATCACTATCCCCCCCTAACTGTATAATTAACTCCTTAACATTATTTAAAAAATGTGGTATATGATTTTTCAACTTTAATTACGTGATCCCCTGTTGCTCCAACTATTTACGGGTTTTTTTATCTATTTCCCTGGTGATAACCCCTAATACAAAACTTTTAAAAAAGTCGGTGAACTGTTTTTTACGTCTAACTTGCTTTTTTTCCAATTGATGCCAAATATGTTCTATAGGGTTAAAAATGCAGTGATAGGGGGGAAGCCTTAAAACTGAATGTCCCATGCTATTTGCAAACTCATCACAAACTTTTTTTTTCTCTATATTAAAACATTTTAATACTTCAAGAAATTTTTTTTTTGAAAATTTTTTTCATGAAAATAAATATTTTGGCGTGCATAAATTCTTGAATAATTGCTTTGGTGTCGCTTGAACAAGGGTGTTTGTTTAATTGCCTACTATGATAGCTAGGGGTTATCCATAACAATAAACTTTGAAAAGGGGAATATTGGGAATTAACTTATTTTTAAACCAGTCTTCAAATAAATGTGCAGTTGTGTCGTCATGGTAGTCAAGAGGAAAAGTCTTTTATATTTTTTGCACTAAGTGATAAAGCATTTGGAACCCATCCGTCTTTTGATCCCCCTGTATAATTGTTATCCGCTTACCTCTGTTGGATGGTGCTTTTGTGTTTTTACCACTTGAATCGTCCCAACCTTTTGATGGCGTGTCATGGGTAAAAGTACCACGTTTCTTAAAAAAAATGATCGACCTTCCTTGACTTCCCCTACATATCTTTTTTCTAAATATTCTAATCTCCATTTCCGAAGTCTTTTTGATTCCATCGGGGCTTGTTTTTTTGTCGATCTTCTTAAATTTGAATCCTAGTTTTTTTTCCCCCTCTTCCACAATGTTGTTCTGCCACACTGTATGCCACTTTTTTTCCATTTCTAGTCTCTTCATTAAGGTGTCCAATGTTGGTTTTATTTTGCTCTTCATACATTTTTTTTGATTTTTCGTCGAATTAGGTCTTTATCACTTACATCAAGTTTTGTGGCAGTACCAGAATCGCATCTTTTCTTTCTCTTGACTTCGGTTTTTAACAATATCGCGTATGGTAGACTTTGATATTTTTTTTAACCTGCACGTTTTTTCCCAAAACTACTTGTATGGAAACATCGTTTCTTAAAGTTGAATAACCTCTTTTTAATTTCTTTAGCATCAACGAAAAAAGCTTTCTCTTGCTGCTTGCTGTACTACTTACTTTTTGCTCGTTGTCGCTTGCTTCATCCCCCAGATTCACTCCACGTTCCCACATTTTTTTGGGAAAAACTAAGCCATTTACTGTTCTTTTTGGGATATATATACCCAAACTCCTTTTTTTTAAAAATTCAGGTGGGTATAGGTAATTAATGTATATTGGGGGTTTCCTTTATTTTTTACAATTAATTTTTTTTCCCACCGGTTTTTTTTTAAGGTACCTACCTACCTGTACCTATTTATCAAATTACACAAAAGGGGCCAAAAATTTTTTTTTTTACCTTTACTTAATTAGGTAGGTACTACCAATTTTTATATTATTTCCTTAAAAATTCAAATTGTAATAAAAGTTACCTAGTAAAATATCTATCTATCAATATTTCAATTGCTTCTCAATGTAAAAAAAAAAATTCCACTTCGGCCCTGCCTGCAACGGACGGAGTCTGCCGGCCGGGGGGAAGATTTATTTGAGGCAATATAATCGAAGTCCTTCAGTCAGAACGATATAAAAATGAATAAGCTTTACCACGGGGGAATGTTCTTCGCCCTTTACACCGCAGATGCCGTAGAACTGGGCAAAATGTCATCAACTTTTTGCATGTAGGTTTAATCCTCAAGCAAAAAGGCATTTTTAAAAAAAAACAATAGCACAACACTAAAAATAATATTTTTTTAAAAAAAAATTTTTGGATTTTTGACATTTTTTGCATCTTTTTTGTTTTTAAAGCTAACTTGATAAGAACAACGCTCAATGGATTATTACAGTTTTAGGTTGGTAATTATCTAATGTTGTCTAATATCGTTAAATGGGTTAAAATTAGTAAAAACCATGCAGTATGTCATTAGATCTGTAAAAATGTATAAATTTAATTTTACCTAAAGAAATCAACAGGTAGAAAACATTGTGTCGTTAAATGCGTTACGTCTCTATGTCGTATTTATTTTTTTTTGCTAATATTTTGGTTTGAAAAGAGATATTAAATTGCTTTTTTTCGCCTTTTTTTTTGGGGTTTTTTTTTTCCTTAATCTAAATATAAAAAAAGGGTATATATCATTGAATTAAAATTTTTTTTAAAAAAAAATTTGTAAAATAAGTTTTTTTTTTACCTTGACGCTCTCTAGCGGCGTTTGTGAAATGAGTGTAAATAGTTTATTCACCTGAAAATAATGCTTAAAATTCACTTCTAAACGAGACCAAGTTTAAAAAATTCGGTTAAAACAAACCGGGTTATTAGTTTTTTTCCTAAATTAAACTTTAACCTTCCCCCACCACTTTAATTTAGAACTGACAAAAATTACACCAAAAACCTTCTTTATTTAGAAAACATTAAAGAATAAAATAGTACCACTTATTGATACAGTTTATTTGATATTTTTTGAGAAATGTTTTTTTTTATGTTTTGTTGTTACCCTTACGCCCCCTAGCGGCCCCCCCAAACTTGAAAATAATTTCCAGCAATTTCTCTTGGTCACTTTTATCTAAAAAATTAGTAGTTTCTGAGATATAGCCGACTACCTCTCTTAGTGGAACACCCGGTACATGCCCGCTTCAGTTCCCTGCTCGGTCTTGGAACCATCCGTATATCAGATGAGATCGGGTTGTTAATCATTTTAAATTTTTGGAAATTTTTCACCAACCTGACTTTTATGTCGTTATGTCACAAACGTAGACATCATTGGGTTTTTTTGTTAAAAAGGGAAGTCCCCCGTTCTTGCCTCTACCATCACTTAAGGTTAATGGTGGGAGGTCTAGAACACTTCATGGCTGCTGTTGGGGTTTTTTTTTGTTTTTTTCCTATTAGCTAAGCAAGCAAGTCTCCGTCCTTTTTGGATTCGGTTTTTTAACTGCCTCTTGTGAGAAACAATTTGTTCTCTCTTAAATTCACTTGGTAAAGGACTTCTCAGATTTGACTAAATAAACTGATGACCTTTAAAATCACTATTAGATAATGAGATATAATGCTCAATAAATAAACAAAATGTTTAATAACCATAATTACTTATTAATTCCAAACTAACTGTTAATCAACACAAAAATTTTATATAGAAAATTTCGATTGGCAACACATCCTCTCAATGGCATTTATAAATAAAAGAAGTAATAAGACTAATACATGGGATGACCTACAAAGGTCTTGTAATAAATTTAATTAAAATAATTAAGTGTTAGAAAAAGTGAATTTTTGCACTGCTAAGAAATTGCTTTTTTATTTTTTAGCGCTAAATAAGCTGCTTATAGAGGATTAGGTAAATTTAAAAACATATTAGAACAAAAATCACCTTTTTTTGTCTTTAAATTTTGTATTGTTGCGGCACACTCATTTATTTAAAAACATTGGGAAATTGGAAATGCTTTTTTAATCACCCTAAAAAAATTTTGTCGCTTAAACAATTTTATTTATTATTATATCAAGTCCTAAAATTAATTTTTTATGCCCAACTTATCTATTTGTTCTTAACCATTTGAATTTTAAATAAATAGATAATAGCTGTAAATTAGGCCCGATAAATTGCTTTCATGCTCGATTTATCGATCTTATACTAGACGAATTAAATTTCCTGTCACCAACATCATAACATCACATAATTCAGTTAGTTCTGATTAGTTCTGGTTAGTTCTTATTAGTTCTGGTAAAAAATATTGTTTTCCATGAAATTTTGGGGTGATAGCACCTTTTCAAATAATTGTTTTTTTAAAAAGTTTAGATTTAGTAATAAATAAAAAAACATTTCCCCAAAATACCAATATTTGATTACTAAAACATTCTTTGGTGTCCCCATCTTGGGGGGTGGAAAAAGGGGTTCCCCACGGGGGCGATTGACCCTTCTAATCTGAAAAATTTAGGGGTTTTTGGAAAAAAAAAAAGATAAATTAGCGAAAAAAAGGGATTTGATGATAAAATTTAATCAAAATCACGAAAAAAAAAAAAACAACCCTCTGTTTGTGTTTTTTTTTTTAAAATCCACCCCAAAATCGAACTTGAAACCAAAATTTTTTTTTTAGTAAAAGTTTTTTAATTGCCTTTTTTCAAAAAAAAATTTTAATATATTATAAAATATAAATTGGGAACTTTGAGCTATTTTTTTAATTACGGGGAGCTTAACTTTTTTGGACAATTAAAAACAAGATGTTGCTTTTATCGTTGTGAAAAGTATAGGTATATTTTTTTTAAAAATTTCGACTGTTTTAATTTTAAAAAAAAAATTGTACCATTGAAAATTGTACGAAAACTCTGTTTTTTGTAAAAAAATACTGTAGTGTTTAAATTTAAAAATACTGCAAATCTCTATTTAATATCAATGAGTAAATGTTAGTTTTAATTACAATAAAACTACTATTTATTAAATGCTGTGAGAATCGTATTATAAAAAACAATATACTACGTTGTTTTGGTTACCTTTATTAATGTTAGTGGTGTGTTTTACAATGATTGCGGATATGGGTATTAGCATTCATTAAAATTATATTAAATAAGTGGTTAATTGCCATTCCACACCGGGCGTTTATTGAAGTGATTTTATCAGGATCTATAAACAATTATTGTTTAGATATTATTTGCGGTTTTTGCTTCACGATTTTCTAAAAATAACAGCAAATTAAATTTTAAAATTGTACAATATAAAAAATTTTTTTAATTAATTTTTTAGTTATTTTAATCTTTCCCCCCTATTAGACTCCCCCTTTTTTTTGCTCATTAAAATTGTTAATTCTTGATAAAACATTTTTTTCTCCTTATTACAACTCACTCTTTGGAATTTACTCTAACATACGAGTTATCCAAATTTTTTTTAAAATTTAAAAATTTTTTAAAATAACTGCTGATCTATTCACCAGACCTCTTCGGGGAATTGGACTTTAAGATCTTGGATGTTTTTTTAGCCCCAGTTGAAAAACCTTTGATTTTTAAAAAAGCCTCACAGAAAAAAGTCTAGTACAGGTCAGTCCAGGGACCAAAACCCAATTTAAACCCCCCCAAAAGTGAAATAAAATTGGCCAATAAACACTTCTCGCAGAACTTTTTTTTGAGAGCGGGGGGGATGTCATTATCTTCTTCTATTAAGTTACCCTTTTTTTTTAGCCCAAAAAAAATCATTCTTGAACTGGATAATTCAGGGGAATTAAAACTAAACATTAAATTATGTATTCAAAAGTAATGATGCTTTTTTTAGAAAAATGACCTTTTACGAAAATCAATTTTTTCCAGTTTTGTTCAGGTGCCCACTCAATTAAAAAATTTTGATTAAAAACCCAAAGGCCATAGAAGATAATACTATCAGAATATATATATATATATATATATATATATATATATATATATATATATATATATATATATATATATATATATATATATATATATATATATATATATATATATATATATATATATATATATATATATATATATATATATATATATATATATATATATATATATATATAATATATATATATATATATAAATTTCCCAAAAGTAATGGGACACAGGCAACCGCAGACCCAAAAAAAAGAATTTTAAACGCCTTTCCGAAAGTTAATAATAAAAGGAAAGGGTGTTAAATTTTTTTGTTTTTTTTTCTTAAAATTTTTAACCAAATGAAGGGTAAAAATTTTTCTTTTTTGGGCGGGTTTAAATTGCCCCCCTTTTGATTTGTACTAGAGGGCGCCGTACGGCCAACCCTTTTTTTAATTTCGTAACTTTTTTTGGCTTAGAATATTGACCTGTTTATTAAAAAATTATAAAATTCGAAAAAATGAACTTTATTTAATCTCTGGGACCGTTCTCAGATAAACGCACTTTAAAGGATCTTGCTTTTTTATGGAAAATAATTTTATCCAATTTTTTAAAATTTGCATAGTGATAGTTTTAACACGCTGATAAAAAGGGTTTTCCGGCAAAAACCCGAAAACCCCCCAACCCCCCAAAAACACCCTCAAAGGTCACGGGGGATTTGGGGACTTTTAAGGTGATTTTGGGGGGTCTGGGGCGTTTTGGGGGGTTTTTGCCCGGGAAGACCTTTGATCAGCGTTTTAGGCTAACTATGCAAATTTAAAAAAATTGGATAAAATTTATTTTCCAAAAAAAAAAATTGAAAAATTTTTGCTTTTCCCCTTTTCAAATAAAGTATACTTTTTGATCAGATTTTTTAAAAATAATTTTAATAAACAGTTTTTTAAAAAAAAAAATGGTTTTAAAATGGGGCAACCCCAAACCTAAAAGGGGTTTATTTTCCGCCCCCCCCCAAAAAATTTTGTACCTAAATTTTTAAAAATTTTTAAAAAAAAAAACAAATTAAAAGTTTAACACCAATTTTGTTATTTTAAAATTCGGAAAGGGAAGTTTATGAAAAAAATTTTTTTTTCACTAAGGTCTGCCGTGCCCCCTTCTTTTGGGACCCCCTGTAGAAAATCTTAAAGGAGAAAGTTTTGGACAATTTTGTTATAAGCTAATCACGTTTACAACATTTTTATCTATTCAGGTTTTTGAGAAATTTTGAAGAAACCCGAAACATGCATTTTCGAAAATCGGCCATTTTTTTCTTATAAGTGAAAATTTTTCAAATCTGAAAAACTTTTCAAAGCAACTTTTTTTGTAGAATATGACCAAGTAGTCAAGTTTTTTTCCACGTTTCGGGGTTTTTTGAATCATCATCAATTTTTTTTTTTAAGGACGCCATATTGTTTTTACGCACCAAATAGTTTTTTTGTTCGATTTCAACAATGTATAACATGTTAAATTTAAGATTTATAACCCTTTATTTCATAAAAAAATATTTTCTCGGGCCTTGATTTTGGCCAACGCATTTTTTGTAAACATAAAATATTAGTAAGAAAATAGATGTGAACAGATATTTTACAAAAAGGGTTTCCAACAAAGTATAACGCTAATACCGTGTTACAACAAAAACTACACGAAAAGTTAATTAAAAAGTAAAAAAAAACAATGAAATTGGCTAATCTAATATTCCTACAAAATGAAGATGAAAATACGATGAAATTAAAAAAGTTGCCCCTTTCTTCAACACCCCCGGCTGAAGATTTTGGGGTTTTTGTTAAAATGTTGGTTAACTGCAGCATCTCGTGGTCGATTTTCTTCAACGTACTTTTGGTCGTGATTTTTAAAACTTCGGACTTCAAGCAAAATTGAAAACCGTTTTCGAAAGTATGTGAGGATGTGCCTTTCAGGAAAATTGTTAAAATAATTTGCGCAGCTATAGTAAATTTCATTGTTTTTTAAATAACGGGGAAAAATCAAGTTTTCTTAAAATAATTACATTTTACAGAGTTAAAAAAAAATTTAATAAGGTTCCCGAGCTAACTTGATAATGACGCAGATGATTTTCCCCGGGAACAAGGCCAACTGAGAAAAATTTTTTTTTTTTTAAGTAGATGAGGTTATAAACTCTAAACTATAAATGTTATACATTGTAAAAAACCATTTCTGCAAAAAAACCCCAAAATGGCGCCCTATGAACAAATAAAGTTGATGATGATTCAAAACCCAAAACGTAGAAAAAAAAAAATTATCTGGGGTTTATTCTACAAAAAAGTTGCTTTGAAGAAGTTTTCAGATTAAAAAAAATTTACTTATAAAAAAAAAGGGGTGATTTTCGAAAATGAGTTTAAGGTTTTTTAAAATTTATCAAAAACCCAAATAGATAAAACCATGTAGTAAACTGGATTAGAAATAATTTCAAAATTTTATTCAAATGATTTTCTATCTTTCGGGTTTTTAAAAGATCCATCCACATTCCCCCCAATTTGGGAAATGTATATTGTTTATGACTTTCTAAAAAAAAAAATTTTTTTTTTTAAAGTTTTTTAAAAATATTTAAAATTTAATTTTTAATTATAAGAGAGGCAAAAGGTGTAAAATAAACAAAAAACGAAGATATCGTTCGTAGTTTTTTTTAAGGATGCACCATTGCAACAATTAAACCTCCATCTGATAATTTTTTTTCTTTATTATTCGCTTTTTCCAAAATACCAGTTTGGGATATAGGAAAATACCTAGCAAGAACCTTTGCTTAGTTTTATATGCAGTGAAATTGTTTACTTAAATTACAACCCCAAAAAAAAATGGTCTGTATTTTACACGTGATGTATGTATTTTGAGTAATTTTTTCCGAAACACGAATTTGGTATCAAAATTGAGAAATCACATTAAAAAAATTTCTCAGGAAAAAAGGTCTAAACTATGAACAAGACAATAATAGTAGAGATAAATTATTGTTTAAAAACCGACTTCTATAGCAAATAAAATAAAAATAGAAAATAATCAATTATAGTAAAAATCGTGGGGGTTTATTAAATGTTACAATTTTTTTTTTTTTGGAGCTATTAAAAATTTGGTTTTGTTTTTTTTAACCTTTAATATTAAACTTTATTATTGTTTTTTTTGGGGTTTTTTTGGGCATTTTTTAAATAAAAACAATGTTTAATTGACGTTTCGGGGTTTTTTAGTTAAACCCATCAGAATATCTAAAAAAATTTTTTTATTATTGTATTTAATTAACATGATGAATTTTGAAAAAAAATGATTGTATATAATTTTAAAGAAACATTTTCCAATATATTGAAAATTAAAACTAGATAACATTCTACTACATTTTTGTTCGGTGGTTGATATAATACTGAAATTTTTATCTTTTTAAAAATATAACCCCAAAATTTGATTTGGTTAATTTACAAATTTTTTTTGGGGGAAAAACTGGGTTTTTTCCCTTTTTTATTTCTATTGCAACAATAAATTGTTGTAAATGGAGCTTAGACCTTCCCTGTCTGTTCTAAAATTTTCGGTATTGTGTGTTTTTTTTAAAGTGAATCATTTCTTTAATGTTCCTTTTTTTATTATTACTTTCAAATTCCAAAATATTAACATTGTCAAAGTCAAAATTATGCAAGTTATCAATGCATGATTTGACAGGGCTGTGTGGTTACTGTTAGGATATCTTATGCTTTTTTTATGTTCTTTAACTCTGTTTTTTTAAATATTGTCTTTTTTGGCCAATATATGTTTTTTTGCAATCACGGCAGTCGATTTTGTATATTAAATTTGTTTGATTAGGGTTTTCGTTTTAGGTTTAAGTTTTGTAAATAGATTTTTAGAATTGTTGTTAGGTTTTTCTGCAATTTGTATTTTGAAAGGTTTAAGAACATGTTTAATTTTTTGTTTATATCAGGGACGTATGGAAGGGGAAAAATATTTTTTATTTTCAGATGTATTTTCATTGTCTGTGTTGTTTAAATTTTATTTATTCGTGCTTTAATGATCGGTTCAGTAAATTTAGTTGGATAGTTATTATTTTTTTGGATTTCCCCAACTTTTTTCAAATTGTTTGGTCTATGATTTCCACTGGCTATTAACAAAATTAGAGATATTAGTAAATTGTACCCCACGTTGTTTTACTATTATTAATTATTTTCTACTTTTTAGTTGGGTTTACTAAAAAGGCGTGTTTTTTAGTTTATTTAAACTATAATTTATTTGCTTATTATTTAGTCCCAAAACAACATCAAAAGTAATCAGGGGCTTTAAATTTTAGTTTAATCTTATATTTGTTAATAAATCATTATAAACAACGGATCATAACAAAATTCCATACGAAAAAGGAAAGCCCCATAGATAACCCACCATGAAAGTTAGTGAAAAACCCTTTTTCCAGTTGCCAGTAGCCTGGATTCTATTTTGCTAGCAAGAAAGCGTTCTGTGCTATTTTGGCTTTGTGCATTCGTCAAATATGGTCTTTAAGTAAGTTGTATTATATTTTTTTTAATTCTGAAAATCCTTGTCAGAACATTAGAACAAAGGTATAAAATAATTGTATTGTAATCGACTCATGACCCCTATACAAATTTTCAAGTGAATCAGACGTCTCGAAATTAATGAAAATTAAGTTGATGGATTCCGTTATATAGACATATAGATACATACAGGTAAAGCTAATAAAAGCGTGGTAAAAATACAGAAAATGTGTGTTTTAATTTACAAGTGACAATTAATTAAAAAATACCCATAAAAAATAAAAATCCACCCTCAGTCATTGTCACCCAGAAGGGTGATTGAGGTGAAAATAGCTTTCTTAAAGGTAAAAAATAGCTCTTGTTTTTAAAGAAATGAATAACATAAAAGAATATAGTAAAAAGAAACCATTCATAAAATTTAAGAGAAAGTCCCAAAACTAAGAGTTTATTTTTTTTATTAATCCGGCGTCGAAGACATTCCTACCATTTTTAATTATTTCATTTACTATTAATACTATATTATTTTAAAATTTAGACAACTTATATAAATATATTGTAATTATTTTTTTTTTTGAAATAATTTTTTACTTTTCAGCAGTTTATAAAACCTAATTTTCAACAAATACCTATTTCAAATTTAGAATTTAAATGCAGGTGATATTAAAATTTACATATTATGCATTAATTTTACAAGAAAAAACGACGTTTTCAAAGAGGGAACAAAAGCGGGGTTTTTAAATTTTAGATTTTAAGATGTCTCCAGGGAAAATTAAAAGGGTTTTTCCTATGGTATTGTAATGTTTCATCTAGAAAATGTTTCCACCAATAAAAAAACATCATAGATAGAGAAAGCATTTCATTCATAAACGTAATTGAGAGCTGCGGCCAACATGTTTTTGTTTATTAAATTTGGGGATAAAATGGTTCAAGCATAGTTTGTACTTACTTGTGAAATGATAATCCGGAATCATATCCGTCACTTTACACACTTGGCACCCCTTTCCAAAAAAATATTTTCACAAAAATAAAAATTTTTACAATTGTCACAAAAATTACCCAAAAAAACAAAAAAAAAAATTTTAAAATAAAACGCCTATTGAATGTGTCATCTGTCGAGCGAAGCCATTAAATTTTGAAAATTTAAAAATCACCCCCTTTGTGTTACAAAAAAGGCCCTTCCCGTTGCAGATGGCGTTGTGTTCCAAGGGCCGTTTTTTAAAATTTCTTTATATATTGCGGTCAAGGTTTTATTGGTTCCCTAAGTTTCACCGCCCTTCCCAGGGAGGGTCACTTTTTTTAAAACCCAAAAAAGCCCTAAAAAAATGATCCTTTACTTCTTTAAAATCCCTAAACAAGCTAAAAGGGGGCCCGGGAAATACTTTTTAGAAAAATCCGCTTTTTCCGCGCCGATTTAGTATTTTTAATTGATGCTTACCGACACCGTTTACTTTTGTATGGAAAATCTGTTGATGTTTGGGGTAAAGATAAAAGCGAATTTTATTTTAGAGTCATTTAATGTTGAACTTTGCCGAGAAAGAGTTTGAATAGTGTGACGTGCGCGTATGATGCATATTAGTATAAATATTTTATTTGTTTAGTGTATCACGTGTTTAATATATGTATGTAGTAATTTAAATACAGTAATTGCTTGAATATTCAATTACTTTTAGTTTTATTTGATAATTGAATTACTTTCAACAAACATGCTAGTAATTGGTAATCGTAATTTACTACTCCTTAGAAAGAGTAATTGGTAGTTGTTATTGGATACTTTTTAAAAGTAAGTGCGACAGCTGCACGAGCAACAACTTCCAGCAGCGTAAAAATGCTATTTTACGCACTTGGTACAAAAAATAACCATTGAAAGAACATTATCATGTCTCTAGGACAACAACATGCTGATAAAGACTGTAGATGAATACATTTGTGTTTATTATTTAAATTAAGTGCAAAAAGGGTTAAATAAAAGTTCATCGGCAACGCTGTACAGGTCAGGTCACACCTTGTTGCCACCTATCAAGCATTTTATCGTAAATTGCAAACAGACTCACCAACGCCTATAGCGACTTACGGAGGCCGTTTATTAGTGTTTATGCCCCTTTAGAACCGCGAACAAGAAAATTATGCTCGGGTACGTCCTCCGTAATTTTAAAGTTAATTATTGGATGTTCGATGTTTACGTACTAACTGTCAGTCCGGTATTTGCGAGAGTAAATACGCAGTTTTTTAAATTACTATGGTTTACAAGATTACTTATAAAATTATGGTGTACTTGTGTATCCTGCATAAGATTTTTTTAGATGAGCAAATATTAATGGGGAGAACTGTAAAATATTACATATATATATATATATATATATATATATATATATATATATATATATATATATATATATATATATATATATATATATATATGTGTATATATATATATATATATATATATATATATATATATATATATATATATATATATATATATATATATATATATATATATATATATATATATATATATATATATATATATATATATATATACTGTATGTTTCCGGTATGACAGATGGATCGATTTATTTTGTATTTTTTCGGCCCTCGGACGTCTTGGAGTGTTGAAAGGGGTGGTTCCGGGTAATTACCGGTCCAATCATTTTACTCCAACTTTTTTATGACTCCAAAACGAACATACAAACATTTCAGACCGCTATGAGAATTGGATAGATTCATTTTTTTTTTTCGGGCGTACTTAAAAAGGTTGAAAAAGAAGGGTGGTTCCAAGGGTAGTACCGCGCCAATTATTTTTTTTTTCCATCTCTTTTATAACTTTGGGACGATCTTCCAAAAATTTTAGACCGGTATGAAAGTTGGATCGATTCATTTTGATTTTTTCGGCCCTCGGCCGTACTTAGGGTTAAAAAGGGGTGGTTCAAGGCTAGTACCGCGCCAATCATTTCCAGCTTTTTTACTGACTTTGGGACGATCGTTCAAAAATTTTTAAACTGGTATGAGAGTTGAATCGATTTATTTTGTATTTTCGGCCCTCGGACGTCTTGGAGGTTGGGGGTGGTTCCAAGGGTAGTACCGGTCCAATCATTTTTCTCCAGCTTTTTTATGACTCCAAGACGAACATACAAAAATTTCAGACCGCTATGAGAATTGGATCGATTCATTTTGATTTTCCGGTCATCGTACGTACTTTTAAGGTTGAAAAAGGGTGGTTCAAGGGTAGTACCGCACGAATTATTTTTTTTCAGCTCTTTTATTACTTTGTTACACGATCTTCCAAAATTTCAGACCGGTATGGGGTTTATATCGATTTATGTTGTATTTTCGGCCCTCAGACGTCTTTGAGGGTTGAAAAGGTGGATTTCCAAGGATAGTACCAGTCCACTCATTTTTTCTCCAAATTTTTTATGACTCAAGACGAACATTTAAACATTTCAGACCGGTATGAGAGTTGGATCGATTTATTTTGTATTTTTTTGGCCCTCGGACGTCTTTGATGGTTGGATCGATTTATTTTGTATTTTGGGATATAATATATAAAAGATACAAGTTAGGTTAAATTAGCAAAGTTGTGTACATTTTTACGCTGATTACAATGACAATAATAAAAAAACAAATGAACATCAGATTTACGAGTTATTCACAAAAATATGTTTTTTTTTTTAATGCAACACCCAGTATTTATTTGCTTCCATTGGATAAACAATGTAATTTTCTATACAATTAGTTATTTATATTTTTTTCCTAAAATGAGAAATGGCGGAGTTATTTTAATTTAAATGTATTTTTCCATAACTGGACGTAGGCAGCCATGGAATTCTTAAAATCGCATTCTTTGTACAAATTTATTGTAGTATGCTATGACAGAAATATAAGAAAAACAAAATATATCATGTCTATCCGCTATGATGCTTAAGTGACAACTAGTAAGTCATAAGGCAACAGTTCATTTTTTACTATACTGTTGTTTAAATAATTTTGATATGATAGAATGCTACATAATTTTGCCTAAAAAAAATGGCATCAGGCTTTAAGAGTGGAACTATTTCCAGTAAGAAATATACCAAACCGAAGATATTTTTTAGTCCTTTATCTGAAAGTTTCAATCAAACGAAATTTTTTCTTAAAGAGTAGAAATAAGAAAAGCTTTTCAATTAATTAACAAACAAAAATTAATGTTTTGGCATATTTTAAAGTCTATCGATGAAATTCCACAGAGACTGGAGGTGAAACTTTGTTGCCAGGTGATTAAAAAGATTGTTGGACCTGTGTTTTATAAAGGATCTTTTACAGGCGAACGATATCCAAATTTATTAATAAACGTGTTGGAGGATTTTTTGGATGATGTCAATATAACCATTATTAGCATATTGTATTTTATTAAAGTTACTTAGTTATGTATTGATATTAATAAAAACTGAAACTACGATGTTTATTATTGACCCAAGTAATTAAAAGATTTGACAAAAAATATCCCATTATGGCGGACTTTATTATTTAAATTTGGTTTCTGTCATACCGTACTACGAAGGCAATACGTAACCTCAAGTGTACTTCGTTCAGTTACGTATTGCTAAAAAATGGATACCGATCCCAAGGGTGGTAAACTTAACAAGGAGTGCTCGATTTTTATTATTTGTCACCGGATATAGGTTATGTTTGGACGTCACCCATTTGCCCATTTTGCCCAGAAGGTAGATTTATTTTATCAATTTTGTTAAATATTTAACTTTAAATACTATTTTGGATATCCATATTTTACTATTAAGAACTTATAATATATTTTTAAAGAATTAAGACTTTATACCACTTGTAAACAAAACAAACAGGCAAACGGATTACGTCACAAATACCGAATTGACATTTAAATTGGGGTATATGGGCTTAAATGGGATCGAGCACTCCTTGTTAGGTTTATGACCCTTGTACCGATCCTACAAACTAAGAAAAACCCATTAAATTTTCCCTGATGATCATTTTAGACGAATGCAATTTTGTAAAAGTGTAATGGAAAATAACAATGAAAATTTTATAAGAAACATTTTGTTCTTCATGGTCTCACCCAACGATTTTTTCTCTGGCGTTACGTAAAATCACAAATTTATGGTTTCCAGGAGAATAGGGCTAATAATCTACAAGAATTGCAATTACAAATTGAAAATTCTTTTAGGATTATTACACTTAACATTCTAGCAAATGAAGGCGTTTTTATGACAATCTTGGTTATTCTTTGGCTCAGGAAGGTGTTTTATTTGAGCATCTTCGATAACTTGAAAGATTTTTTCTTTTTTTATTCTATGAATGCACATTAATTTTTTTTTTTTAAATATCTTCTACGTTCCATTATTTATTCGAGAAAATTCTTTTATTTTATTGGAAAAACTGTTTGGTTCTTAAAACCGTAGCAAACGTTCGGTCTCGTAAGCAACTAATTTTAAATTTATGGCTGAAAAGAAACCCGATCGAAGACGGTTGATGTAGCTAGCTCCTGTTTTGCCTATAAACACTGCATATTCTTACTGAAAATAAAAACCACAAATAAAAACGTAGTACACAACTAAAATGGACAGATAACTCTTCCGAATTTATCGCCGTACTCCCCACCAGTCCCAACCAAAAAAGAGCCACGTGAGGAAACGAGACAGAAATTAAAATGCAACCACAAAATTATTATTGGTATTTTAGAATTGGGTACATCCAAAATGATCCAGGAGCCTCCTATGTTCGCACTACGGTGCGCTTTAAAAAAGAACACTTACTGTGTCGTTACGAGCTGTTCTAGAGCATTAAAGGACTATACTTGCAATTAGGGATTCCTATTTGGTGATCTTCGAGCATATGTACACTAGAGGCAACCTTACTGCTTGGCCGTAGGAACAGCGGTAGGAGAGAGAAAGAAAACATAAGTGCTGATGTTGGTCGAAGGTCCCGTCAATATTGAAAAGACCTCGCCGACCAATATTAACACGCGGCGGGGAGCAAGAGAGGAAGGTCGTCTCATGTTTTTTTCTCTCGCACGCTTGGGTATATACCCCTTTCTGCGTGCTGATTGGTCAACCCGTCCAATCAGTATGCGGAGCGAGACAGAAAGATTGTAGACTAATCGCGCTTTCTCTTTTTCGCATGCAAACCACGCTGCCGAGCGGCAAGGCAAACACTGTCAAGTCAATCACTGAAATCTGTCATTTAGTGAAATGACTAGTCAGTACATGTATTGCCAAAAAACAGCGTAAAAATCTAATTTGACTGCTGACGACAATACATTGGCTAATTAGTCATTTCGTAAAATGACAGACCTTGGAAACACTATATTACTTGTTCTCAAGGAGTACCAGAAAAAAATATAGTTTAAAAAATAAAACAATTTTTTCTATTTAGTCAAAATAAAATTTATTTCTTAGGAAAAACATAAAATTATTATTAATGGTATAATGGCATTCTAACATATCATTTAACGTCAAACTAGTAATTATAACAAACATGAAACAACGTCCAAATACCCTAATCATGTTTATACAATAGTTTTTTTAATATATAAATCATATGTGATGTAATCACTAAAATCATAAAAATAAACAATGCAAATACAAAAACAAGTCAAACAAGAACATAGTTCTGTAAATATAATTGATATAATATACGTGGGTTATTTGTACACAGAAAAAAACAAAAAACATATTTTTTTTACATTTTAGGTCTGTTTGTTATTCAAAAATCGTGTACACTATTTTAAACTTTTTTGTAAATAAACTGTTTGTTATCGTTATAGTCTAATTTAGGACTAGGTGTTTGGTATAATTTTGGTGTAAAACAGTTTTCCATTTCTTTTAAA
>JAHBCN010015386.1:0-21087 GCA_019359885.1 Listronotus oregonensis
TTTTGAACCACCGTCATTTTCTACAGCCTTTGACACAAGAGCGACCACTCCTTTATCTTTCCCACTCATGTTTTTGCCTCCATCAGTTGTAATACATTTCAAGTTTTTCCATCGAAGGTTCTTTTGATTAATGGCCATTTCAACTCCTTTAAAAATATCTGTACCAGTAGTTGTGCCATGAATACTATACATATCAAGAAGGTCTTCGTGCACTTCATAGCTTTTATCTACTCCTCGAATATAAATCAACACCTGAGCAGTATCTGACACATCCGTTGACTCATCCAAGGCCAAAGAAAACCACTCAAAATGTCCATTTTTGTCGAACAGTTGAGAGGATATATTTTCAGCGATGTTTTCTACCCTTCGAGCTACAGTGTTTGCTGACATACTGACAGTTTTTAATAAATTTACCTTTTCAGGGCACATTTCTTCGGCTACTGCAATTATGCATTCTTTGATCATTTCTCCATCGGTGAATGGTTTTCCACGTTTTGCAATTTCAAGAGCCACACGAAAACTGGCACGAGTTGCAGCCTCTTGCTCAGTTTTGAGTTTTGTGAATGAAGATTGCTGCGATTTCAATCCGCGCTGCATAGCTTCGAATTTTTCTGTCCGCAAACTTCCTGTATATTTTGAGTAATTTTGAAAATGTTTTGTTTCATAATGACTTTTAATGTTATATTCTTTGAGAACGGCTATGCTTTCATTGCAAATCAAACATAGCGCCTTGTTACTGGACTCAATTACGAAATACTGAATGTTCCACTGATCTTTGAATTTTCTGCATTCACTATCAATTTTTCGCTTCTTTTCCATACTACTAATTCACACACAAAAACAACAATTCAAATCAAAATACTGTTATAAAGATGTCTTAAACTTAAACAGGCACGAACACGTTTTAAGGAGGTATGCAATATTTTATTTAACAACAGTGTCATAGGAACTGACTTGTGGTTGCGCCACTAGCCTTCTTATATATTCCAATTACTGCCATCTAGAAGTGAGTGGAAGACACCAGAACTTTCTCGAACCAACGAGATTATTCTGTACGTGCTATTAGCGCCATCTGTTAGCGATAGAAGGTACTACCTATTTCCGCTTGTCTCCACCAGATGTCGTGTCACGTTACTCCTCATGGCTCGGTACTCTACGACTAATCTAGGAATTACAGATAATGACTTGCAGCCTTTTTTAAACGTTGTGTACTTTTTCGGACTTTTTTTTTTTCATAAGTGGACTATTTCACTTCTTACCACCGGCAACAATGATAATATGGTTTTGGCCCTCGGAACTTACTGGAGTAATCAGTATGGCCCTAAGGCTGGAAAGTTTGGAGACCCCTGGGCTATAGTGTCATCAATACGTTTCGTTTCTTTTTTCATCTAGGGCTTGTTTACCCACTTTCACTTCTTGATCTTTATCGTCCAAAGCTATGGCAATTAAAGCATTAAGCAAATTAAGCCATTTTGCATAATACTGTATGCCTTGCTACTACCACTGCCTACTGACGACTGACGGACCTCAGGCATCACTGATGTACTCCAGACATCACAACTATAGACGAAGATGAAACTGATATGATAGTGAGACGTCATTGATATGTGTGTGAATAGACCTTTAGGCTCTGACCAGAATATTTTTGTTTTGTTTTTTAAATTAGTGTTTTTTTTTAATTCTGAATTATTTTTACATTTTAGGTCAAACTTTTCAATCCACCCACGTTACCAGAGTTCAAATTTTAAACGCTAAAGAAAAATGCGGGATCCAAAGCGTATCATTTGACGAACTGAAGAAAACAATCGAAAATTTTTTGACGTGACCGCCATTTACACTGTATAATTTTACTTTTTATTAGATTTGTTTTTAAAATCTTTTCTTGTTTTATTTTTTTTTTATTACCTTTAGTAGTAAAGCAAGCATAAGGCATCATCATTTAAGATTTATTTATTAATTCCCAATACAATAATAACAACTTAACGTAAGTTAAATACAATTTAATAAACTAAAGATATATTACTCTGCGAAAAATGCACCGATAGGCTTTAAAAAAAATTGTTTGTTTTTCGTTCCTCTACAGTATCACGATTAAATTACAATAAAATCAAGATTTTTCACTCTTTAGAGTGAAAGATCTTGATTTTTATTTTAGGAAAATGACTATTTTTTATAGGTTTTTGTCCATATAGAAAATAGGGAAGTATTAACTTTATTCCATTTTTTGGTTTTTTATGTTAAATGCATCACTTTACAAATGTGATGGTACGCACACAAGCTGGCCAATAAGAAATACACATCATTTTTTTATATATATTACTATGAACTATAGTCAATTTAAAGCCGCAGAAATTGAATTTTTTTACCCCGGAAAAATCCGTTTTTTCAATATAACTCGAAAACAATTGATTTTAGGAAAAAATGTATATAATCAAAATTAATGGTCCAATATAACTACGTAATTTTTGATTAATAAAATTTTTTGAAGCTCTTTAAGGTTTTAAGATATTAACGATTTTAATTTAAAATAAATACGCAAATCTCAAAAACTAAAAGAGCTATGAAAAATGCATTGAACAAAAAATATGCCTTTTAATAAGCTCTATAAAAAAAGTTATATACACATTTTTAATGAAATAAGTTATAAAGGAAATAAAAGCAAAAAAATGATTTTGACCAAAAATTTCGCTAATAACATTTTTTTGGTACAAGTAAGTATACCAACTCCGATCTATCTAAAAATTGATTCATTGAATGAAACAAACTAATACAATTTTTTGCTTATATCTCTTGTATTACTTATTTAATTAAAAATATGTATATAACCTTTTTTCATAGAGCTTATTAAAAATCATATTTTTTGTTTAATACATGTTTTCGTAGCTCTTTTAGTTTTTGAAATATTTGCGTTTTTATTTTAAATTTAAATCATTCATATCTTAAAAACTAAAAGAGCTACAAAAAAATTTAATGAAAAAAAATTACGTTGTTTTATTAGACCATTAATTTTGATTTCATACCTTTTTTCCTAAAATCAATAGTTTTCGAGTTATATTGAAAAAACCAATTTTCTAGGTAAAAAAAAAATGTAATTTGAACTCGCTTAGCTGAGCACCAGTGCCGTAATAAATTGACTCTACTTCATAGTAATATAAAAAAAAAAATGTTTCATGCGTATCTCTTATTGACCAACTTTTGTGCGGTGGGCTCCTGGACAATAGGTACCAATATTTTTGAAGTCCTCACATAATACTGCTATATAAAAACTACGAAAATATAAAAATCCATTACAAAAAACTATCATATAAATTTCAGTCTTCCACCTGGTGTTCCTGGCAAACTTTTATCAAATTGTCCCTTAAAATTTCGAGATGTCGCCTGGTGTCTTGATCTACGATCGGTATTTGGGAAACTCTAACGTTCTGTTGTGGCAAAATCGACATCAAGTTGCCGTCCGGGAAGGGAATGTTGATGTTCGGAATCTCTTCCGCGGCAAATGTGTGTGAAGTTAGCAGAGGTGAACCTGAAGAAAATAATATATGAGCGATAGCTCATTCGACGCGGAATGCAAATCTGAGAAAGTCGTTTTAAGGATTTGTTCTGCCAATATAAATTGCAATTGTAATTAACAAAAAACGATTCGATTTTTGATGATAACTCAAAAACCATAAGAGATAGCGAAAATTGCAAAAAAGATCCATAAAGAGGAAACTTCCGATAAAAAAGTCTCGACTCCCGGAGTTCTATTTCCATTATTAATTTAACGCTGAAAATGGACCTGCGCGCGACCTTTTTGGTTGCGCGCTCGGCGTCAAAACCGAGTACATCACACTATATTATTATAATTTTTTTAATTTTCCAAAACACTTCACTAACTAACTTAAGTTAGTTTTTTAGCAAGTTAGACAATTGTCCATTAACAAAATTGTTTCAAACTTTCGTCCACATTGTACCGGGTGTTCCACTAAGAGAGGTAGTCGGCTATATCTCAGAAACTATTAATGGTATAACTATTGGGAAAAAATTTTTTAGATAAAAGTGACCAAGAGAAATTGCTGGAAATTATTTTCAAGTCTGTGGGATGGCCGCTAGGGGTAACAATAAAACATAAAAATATACATTTCTCAAAAAAATATCAAATAAAGTGTATCAATAAGTGGTACTATTTTATTCTTTAATGTTTTCTAAACAAAGAAGCTTAAGGTGTAATTTTTGTCAGTTCTAAATTAAAGTGGTGGGGGAAGGTTAAAGTTTAATTTAGAAAAGTGCTAATAACTCCGGTTTGCTTTAACCAAATTTAGTAAACTTGGTCTCGTTTAGAAGTGCATTTTAAGCATTATGTTCAGGTGTATAAACTATTGCTACACTCATCTCACAAACGCCGCTAGAGGGCGTCAAGGTAAAAACTAACTTATTTTACGAAATTTTTTGAAAATTTAAATACAATGATATATACCCTTTTACATATTTAGATTAAGAAAAAAATCCCAACAAAACGGCGAAAACCGCAATTTAATATCTCTTTTCAAACCGAATATATTAGCAAAAATATAAATACAACATAGAGACGTAACGCATTTAACGACACAATGTTTTTTACCTAGGCCGATTTCTTTAGGTAAAAATTAAATTTATAAATTTTTACAAATCTATTGACATACTGCATGGTTTTTACTAATTTTAACCCATTTAACGATATTAGACAACATTAGATAATTACCAACCTAAAACTGTAATAATCCATTGAGCGTGGTCCTTATCAAGTTAGCTTTGAAAACAAAAGGATGCTGAAATGTCAAAAATCCAACTATTTTTATTTTAAAAAATTATTTTTTTTTAGTGTTGTGCTATGGTGTTCTTTAAAAATATTATTTTTAGTGTTGTGCTATTGTGTTCTTTAAAAATGCCTTTGTTGCTTGAGGATTAAACTCTACATAAGCAAAAACGTTGATGACATTTTCCCCAGTTCTACGGCGTCTGCGGTGTAAGGGGCGAAGAACACTTCCCGTGGTACGAAAGCGATTTGCTAAACAAGTGAACATTCTGCTGCCGCTGCCGTACCGGCCTCTCTAAGGATATCTCAATACATACAGCCTGGAAGCTATTGTCGCATTTTGCAGACACTCAAAATAAATAGCAATAATATCAACTGATTCTTCAAGCAATAAAAACATCTTTTAAAAACACAATAGCCCAACACTAAAAATTATATTTTGAAATAGAAATTGTTGGATTTTTGACATTTTAGCATTCTTTAATTTTCAAAGCTAACTTGATAAGGACCACGCTTGATGGATTATTACAGTTATAGGTTGGTAATTATCTAAATTATCTAATGTTGTATAATATCGTTAATTGGGTTTAAATTAGTAAAAATTACGTAGTGTCATTAGATTTTGTAAAAATGTATAAATTTAATTTTTACCTAAAAAAATCGGCCTAGTAAAAAACATCGTGTCCTTAAATGCGTTACGTCTCTATGTAGTATTTATATTTTTGCGAATATATTCGGTTTGAAAAGAGATATTAAATTGCGGTTTTCGCCATTTTGTTAGGATTTTTTTTCTCTATCTAAATATATAAAAAGGTATATATCATTGTATTTAAATTTTTCAAAAAAATTCGTAAAATAAGTTAGTTTTTACCTTGACGCCCTCTAGCGGCGTTTGTGAGATAAGTGTAGCAATAGTTTATACACTTGAAAATAATGCTTAAAATGCTCTTCTAAACGAGACTAAGTTCACTAAATTCGGTTAAAGCAATCCGGAGTTATTAGCACTTTTCTAAATTAAACTTTAACCTTCCCCCACCACTTTAATTTAGAACTGACAAAAATTACACCTGAAGCTTCTTTGTTTAGAAAACATTAAAGATAAAAATAGTACCATTTATTGATACACTTTATTGATATTTTTTTGAGAAATGTATATTTTTATGTTTTGACGTTACCCTTACGCCCCCTAGCGGCCATCCCACAGACTTGAAAATAATTTCCAGCAATTTCTCTTGGTCGCTTTTATCAAAATTTTTTTCCCGAAAGTTATACTATTAGTAGTTTCTGAGATATAGCCGACTACCTCTCTTAGTGGAACACCCGGTACATTAAAAAAAAATGTTTGGTCGTAAAAATTTTTAAAATTGTTTTTCAAATATTTTTCCAGGGGTATGCCTTGAAAAAAATCCTGAAAATCCGGATTTTTTATTCTATCTTAAAAAGTATTACAATTAGACTAAAATGTTAAATCACCTAAATTGAAGGCCTTATAAAAATACACAATTTATGTTGTATAAAATTTCTTGTAACTTCAATAGTTTTTGAGATATTACCGTTATTAATTAAAAAAAAAAAAATTGATTGTATCTCGAAAACCTCTTTTAGTTTTACGGAAAATTTTATAAGACATAAAATAAAGCTTTTTAAATTGTCTACATAAAAGATACGATACATATTTCTTATAAGACCAATAATAAAATAACGAAAAAGTGTTTTTGTCCAAAAATTTCAGTCTTAAATTTAAAAATTTGTTCACTTTGTGAAGCCCTTTTTATATACATACTTAAGAAGATAACGCCATAAAAGTTTTAAAAAAATATATTCCTTTGTTTATAATAGGTTTGTTCCAACAAGAAATCCGGTATCGTTTCGAAATCGTTTTTGAACTGTTTTTTGGTGCGCTTAGACGCATGCGCGGCCTTAAAATAGTTTCGTGACGGTACGAAAAGTACAAACGTTGGATCGCTTTGCGGATCGTTTTTGGGACTGTCAAATCAAAAGATTTTCAATTTTTTGTTTTAAAAATATAACCCTACTTTTCTACTTATTATTTTTGTGATCAAAGTTAGCAAATATCACTCATAATATCGTCACTCATCTTTAAAGATAATTAAATTTAATGATGTGCTTGGAAGGTGTAAAAATTTATGTTTTTGAACAAGCGAGGAAATAGAAAATGCTAAAGCACGTTGCACGCTATTCGCTGAATAAAGTTAGGATTATGCGGAAAAATTAAATTAAGTTAAAATAAGTTAAAGTCACACAAGAAAAGATAAACATTATGTGATCAAATGGTTTTAATTATACACATAAATTAAAAATTAATTTAAATTAAAAAGATAAACAACTTTTAACTTTCTTAACTTATTACTCAACTTATACATAAATAAACGTTTCCTTTTTAAAATAATTAAACTCCCACACAATAACATCATGAAATAGGCTTACAGAAACTCGTCTTTCGCATGCGTTATAAAAAAATTTAACAAAATTATATATTTTTTAGACAAATATTTATGTGCACCAATAAAATAGAAATCACGAAAACCCTATTAACAGTGATTTGCTCTACGTATGCTAAATTTTATTGTTATTTTTAAACTGATTGGCATGTTTTCACACAAATGTCTTAATTTATAATAACTTAATTTTTGTTAACTTAAATTAACTTAACTTTTCTGCATAATCCTACCTTAACAGTAAACATATGAAGATGAAATATGACACAATAAACATGAAACAGCTGTTAAAAATCAAAAATCCAGTGCCAAGATGTTCAATGCGCAAGTCAACCCAAACAGTTTTCAATTTAGGCCATGTATCAGAATTACCGTTCTGAAACCGTAACTAAACGATCCCAAGTTTTGTTGGTACACAAACAGGATCGTCCGATAACCATCACGTCTCTGTTGGAACGCACTTTAATCACTGCGCATGAGCGCGATCGTTCGGTGACGGTTTTTCGACGTGCTGGAACAAACCTAAAAATTTTATAACTTTGAGAAAAAATGACAACTCAAAGTAATTATTGTCAAAGTTATAAAATTATTATAAACAAAGCATTAACATTTTTTAAACTTTTATGGCGTGATCTATTTAGGTGTGTATATAAAAAGAGCTCCACGACGCGAAAAATGTATACAATTATTTATTTCTTTTTTTAATGTACAATGGAGACGAAAGTTCGAAACAATTTTATTAATTGGCAATTGTCTAACTTGTTGAAAAGTAACTTAAAGTTAAATCTTCAATAGAATAAATTCTTTGAAGTGTTCTGAATACACAAAATTTTTTACAAAATTTTCAATAAATATTTAATACCCTAACCAAAATTATTTAGTGTGACGTACTCGGTTTTAACGCAGAGCGCGCAACCAAAGATGTCGCGCGGAGGCGTTAAATTAATATTATTAATAATGGAGATAGAACTTCGGGAATAGGGATTTTTTTATTGGAAATTTCCTCCTCTTCAAGGATCTACTTTACAATTTTCCCTATCTCTTATGGTTTTTGAGTTATCACCACAAATCGAATGGGCTTTTTTCGTTTTGAGACGTTTGAAAAAAATTATTTAAATAATAATATACAGGGTGTAGCAGGTGTAATTACGAATATTTCACCATGACAGTATACAGGGTGTTTAAAAAAGACGCGACAATATTTAAAAGGGGTGATTTCTCAGGTCATTTAAGAAAAAAACAACAAATTTCTAAACCTATTTTTTTTTTTTTCATAAAATGACCAAACAAATCACTCCCTTTATTATGACCGCATCTATCTTAACCACCCCGTAAAAAAATAAAAGGTAAAAAAGGAAAATTAGCTCTATTTTGAAATTACTAAGATTATGTAATAAATAAATTTAACAGCATTGGACCAGGCCAATTCTCCCACTTTTGGTCGTCGTACAAACATCTGAGGAGTATTGGGTTCACACTGAAAATAAAATTAAAAATATATACAGGTGTGTTTCGAAAAAAAAAAGAGACAAAATTAACATTTTCCTAATAAGACACCTTACTTATTGATGGGTATGTTGTCGTTTAGCGTCCATCGATTTGAAAAAATAAAAATTACAGATAAAAAGAACATATTTTGTTTAGTGAATTTTAAAAAGAAAAAATCCAAAAAAATGCATTTTTGCAGAGAGAAATGAAATTAAAATTCGAAAAAACATTATGTTCTTAGGTTAAGTAAGGTTAAGTAGATTTTGCGACGTTGTCGGATCAAAAAAAGAATTAAATCTAGCTTTAAAGCATTATGGATTAAATAGTAATACATAAATCCAAAAATCGTCGTATTTTTTTTCGAAGTACATAAAAAAAACTAACAATTATAAAAAATTGTTAGTTTTTTTTTTATGTAAAATCATTCTTATAATATTTGAAATCTAATAAACGTTTTACTGACAATATCAGAGGAATCTTTTTTTTAATTAAATAATGCATCTAAAAATACTAATGTTTATTTTGTCCCCAATTTTACGGACAGTCTCCTGGCTCTTATTTAAAACTACCTCAATAACATGTAATACAATTAATCTTCATTTCTATGTAGTGCTTCGTATGCTTTTTAAGTTTGCCCAATGATAATAATAAAATAAAATTATTATTCTATGAATAAAACTAACTAGGCGACTGTTTGTCGGGACAAAAATACGCTTAAATTTGCCCAGTTTACCGAGAAATGCTCATATACAAACGAAAAAAAATACAACTTTTAATAATAACAAATTATTAGAAAACTATCTGGCAAATATTGTTTATTCAAGCACAGAAACGTCAAAAGAAGAGCATCATATCATCTTTTTCTAATGTATTCTTGACAAGGAAGTTTAAAGGTGTATGGAAGCCCAATATTGTAGAACAAAATTGTTCAGGCGTGCAGGGCAGCGGGAATCGGGGGATTGGCCCCGCGAAGTTTGCGCAATGAATAGTAGGTCAGAGCCGGACTTCCATAATTCTTTGTTACTATCTATAAAGCTGACATCATCAAATGTCAAATTCAAGCATTCACTGTTTTTTTATTTTTTGCACAAAATTGTTGGTTATTAAACGATACTAGCATGAAATATTTAAAATTATTGTGTAATATTGGATTTTATATCATCTGATATAATATGGAAAGAATAGATAGCGCCACTTTACAGCCTTCTATTTAAATGGTCGATATTTTTGGAAGTTTTGTATTTTTACCAAAAATCTTAGTAAATAAATAAAAACACGATTTTTTAAAAATAAATTTCAAACATTGTATGATAGTTTCATGTACTTATCATCAATTTAGTGATAAAAGAAGGGCAAGATAGTGTAAATGAGTTTAATCTTATCCTAAGATTGTGGTTGTACATTAAAAAGTGAAAATTTTTATAACTGCTTTTTAGGCATATACTTTTCACTAATAACAAACATGCATGAGACAGAATAACAGTGGTTAATAATGTTTAGTAACCTTTGGTACCTAGGTATCCATTGTAACAGTAACCGTTAAATATTATGTGTCTACAGTATGTCGAGCTTAAAAAGTTGATAATGTAAGTTTAAGAAACCAAAAATCTAATTTCTTTTTAAGCAAATACAGAAAAAGCAAAAAGGAACTTTAACATAAAATTGTACTTTCTTTTATTCAATTAGAGGGACCTGTATAAATTAAAATTTGCCTGGTCTGCCCAGTAATTAATAAATGTAAACCTTATTTCTTTTTAATAATCCACAGAAATACACAAACATTGTGGAAATCATCTAAAAGATATTTAAGATTGCCTTATTTTTCTCACTGCTATTTCCTATGAAATTTTCATTTTCTATAATTCATAATTGATACATTATTATTTATTCGGTTACCTAACGTTACGTCTCATAAGAAGCACCTAATTTAAATATAAGAAATACTTACCCAAAGTAAAAAATTCCGGGTATGTTAGCCTTAGATTTGCAAGTCAAAACTATACAAAATTCAAAATTCAAAATACAACCTCTAGTCATTTTGTTACGATATTATAAGTAAAAAACAATAAACACAAAATTATAGTCACAATTTAATCAACACTAATCACTAAAATAAGAAGGTTTTTATCAATCCAAAAAACTTCTGCAACCACAAAATATAATCACACAAAGCAAAACAATCGAAACTAATACGGCTCTCATAAAAGTATAATGTGTTGCCTAACTACGCACTGATTTATCAGTGTGTAAGTAGGCAACACATTAAATTATTTCGTGGAATTTCGTTATTGCGCAAAATCGGCGGGGCCAACTCTGACAGTTATTTTCACACTGGGCTGGACATTTTTTGATCGAATGGGCCATAGCATTGGGCTTCCATACACCTTTAAACTTGCTTGATTCTTGAGGGTTTACTTACTATAAAGCAATAATTTTGTGCACGACTGTCGCTAGTGAACTAGCCTAAATTAATATTTTGGATTATTTTTTAATTAAGATTAAATAATTTTTCTTATTTTTTAATTTATCCCTCTTTCCCAAGAGTAATAATTTTTAATCACATCGGCAACACCGTTACGTCCATACTTCCACAAGGTAATCTTAAAATGGTGTCCCTAAATAATTTAATACAGTTTAATGAATTACATTGTTGCCAAATACCGAAAACTTTCCCCAAACGTTACTTGGGAGAGTTCTGAAACACAACTGAAGTTTTCTTCTTACCTTTGGCATGATAGGTCCAACACTGGTGTTAGCAGGCTGTTTATTCGAAGTCGACCTAAAGGCTGCTACCTTTTTGGCCGTGTTGCTGGATAGGGATCTGGAAATCCGCTTGGCCGAGGTCTTCGCCTTGGATCTGGATTGTCTAGTGGTTCGGCCACCTGAAGTAGTACCGCGTGTGCTTTCAGCTGTAGTATCACCTGCATGGGTGAACCCAAAACCAGGATGGATGAAAATGGGACAGTGGTGTTAGTACAAGAAGATATTAGCATTAATTAGAAGGAAGCTAGTCAGATTTGAGATGAAACAGTGAGCTATAGTCTATGTTTTACTGTATATTTTATCTCTTAAAATAGAAGTATGAGGCAAATATACAGGGCGTTCCATTAAAAAAACGTACTTAACAATAAAAACACTGTTTTTGAGATACCCTGTATATTTAGCATTACTGTTGATAAAATTAGTGTGACCAAACACACATTTTTTATCTTTTAAGTTTATTTCTGTATCATGTACAGGGTTATTCATTTTAAAGTAATCAGGGCTTTATTTTTGAACTTCCCTGTACAGGGTGAGTCAACGATAGAGTAAAGTTCATTATTTCATTGGTTTCAAAAGTTATGAGAAAATAGTAAATACAAAAGATGGAAAGATTCTTAGGATGCACAATTTAAAATTATTTTAAAGTATACAGGGTGGCTCAAAAAAGCGTGACGAATAAAACATACATTTTTTTAAATGAAACACCCTATTTTTAAATTTTGTTTTGAATTCTTTTTAAAATTCTTCAACTTTTTTATTAATAATAATGCATACCTAAACCTAATAGTTTTTCCAATATTTCAATTTTTCTAAAATGAAAATAATTTTCACACTTGCAAAAAAATTACGATAGCGCCATTATTTTTGAAGGTAGATCACTCATATTTGATATTAGCGTTATTCGAAGATGACGTAAAAGATATATGCAACGGAATTTTAATTAGATGCTACAGGGTGTTCAAAATAAACGAATATATTTGGATCATTTTAAATTGAAAAATCTCGATTTTTTTAAATGGCGCACCATATATATTATTATTTTTTCTGAAAGATCTTACAAAAACCAACAACTTTTATTAAGTATGTCATATACCTATTTTTAATACTTTGCGATTTATTTTAACTTTTCCAATATTTACCCTTCTTTCTGTATAAGACTATTGCTATAACATTAGTTGGCCATTTTTAAATTTTAAATTCACAGAAAAAGTAAATAATAATAAATACCTATTACTACAAATTAACTTATTTTTAATTATTATTATGGCGCAATAAATGTTCAAAAATATGCCCTTCTACTTGGATACACATGTTTAGTCTTTTTCGTATATTTTCTTGGACGTTCCTTAGCATAAACGGTGTTATTCTCCTGCACTCGTCCCGAATCCTATTTTCCATATCTTCTGGTGTTGTAGGGAGATTCACATAAACACGATCTTTAACATATCCCCACAAAAAGAAATCTAGTGGTGTTAAGTCACATGATCGAGGGGGCCATCAAATGAATCCACCTCTACCGATCCATTTCTGTGGGTAATGATTATTTAAAAATTCTCGAACTTCTCGATGGTAATGCGGAGGAGCTCCATCTTGCTGAAACCACATTTGTTGGATCTCAATGTTATCAAATTCTTGAAGAAGTTGAGGTAAATCATTCTGCAAAAAAAATATGGTCCAATAACATTAAAGTGTTTTATTCCACACCACACATTAAGTGACCAATGGTTTTGGTTTTGCACTTCCCGTACCCAGACTGGATTAACTGTTGAATAATAGTGCATGTTATGACGATTAACTGCACCATTACTGCGAAAAGTAGCTTCATCGGAAAACATTATTTTAGACAAAAAATTTGGATCGGCCTCTATTGCTTCATTTATAACGGTGCAGAAGTTTACCCTTTGTTCAAAATCGCGGTCTAGAAGTTCTTGGTGTAGTTCCATGTGGAAGGGATGATATTTGTGTTTTCTAGTGGTGCGGTTAACGGTAGATTGGGATGTATCACATAAGCTAGCTACTTGACGGCTACTGACGTCATCTTCGAATAACGCTAATATCAAATATGAGTGATCTACCTTCAAAAATAATGGCGCTATCGTAATTTTTTTGCAAGTGTGAAAATTATTTTCTTTTTAGAAAAATTGAAATATTGGAAAAACTATTAGGTTTAGGTATGCATTATTATTAATAAAAAAGTTGAAGAATTTTAAAAGGAATTCAAAACAAAATTTAAAAATAGGGTGTTTCAATTAAAAAAATGTATGTTTTATTCGTCACGCTTTTTTGAGCCACCCTGTATACTTTAAAATAATTTTAAATTGTGCATCCTAAGAATCTTTACATCTTTTGTATTTACTATTTTCTCATAACTTTTGAAACCAATGAAATAATGAACTTTACTCTATCGTTGACTCACCCTGTACTTTTTTAAAAAACGAATATAGCAATTTCGTGTATTTTTTTTCTGTAGAATTCAATAATCTAATCAGAAAAACATTTGAAACAAAAACAAAAGAGTAACAGCACGTGTGACGTATTTTATTAATGGAATACCCTGTATATTCTTATATCAATAGATAGAGATTTTCACGAGGAATTCGGTGATATAGGGGTTGCTGGGTTTATTTCCTGCGGTTCTGCTGCAATTGTGTAAAAACTGCATGATACTATAAGAATAGTTTCACCTGAAAAAACCTAGCTGCCACAGGTCACAGGTGCTTATTTGTCAAAGTCAAGAATTTTAAAAATACATTTATTACTTTTTGGAGTAGTTTAATAATGAAGTTTTCATCAGAAGAACGGCTTCAAATTATAACTCTCTATTATAAATGTGGAGAAAGCTCCAGGGAAATACAACAAAGATATGTTGCAATTTTCCACTGAAATATATCAGTAAAAACGATTTTAAAACTGAAGGTCTTATTCGAAGAAACAAAATATCGTTACATATTAGAAAAAGAGGGCTACAATGATAAAAAGAAACTGGGATCGAGCTATTCTAAATTATTTTACTTTGTATCCCATGAAGTCAATTACTGACGCAGTTAGAGACTTGAGGTATGGCCTTGCAAGAAGAGTAACCTATGCGACGGTTCAGAGAACACTGAAATATTTTAAGTATCTTCCATGTCACGTTCTTCCAGTGCAGCATTTAACACGTGAACAAAAGGAACTTCGCTTTCAATTTGTTTCCCAAATTTTAATCCCTGAACAAGATAACGATCCTACCCAGTTTCAAACGATTCTTTGGACGGATGAAGCTACGTTCACTACATCGGGAATGTTTAACCGACGCAATACGCACAGCTGAGCAAGACAAAATCCCAGGAAATTTAGGAGATTAAATACCAAGGGAGGTCTTCTCGTCATGTCTGGTGTGGTGTGCTTAACAATAGAATTGTCGGGCCAATATTCTATGAGGGATCCTTAACTGGAAAAAGATATCTTAATCTTCTTGAAAACGATATTGAGGATATTTTAGAAGAATTGCCACACAACAAGACGGAGCGCCGCCCTATGCTGTTCGTCAAGTTATGCAGTATCTCAATCACCAATACAATCAGTGGATTGGACGTTATGGCACTATTAGATGGCCACCTAATAGTCCAGATATTACAATTTTGGACACTTTTCTATGGGGTCACTTGAAGAATGTCGTTTACCAAAATGGGAACACAAACACTTCTTGACTTTGACAAAGAAGCACCTGTGACCTGTGACAGCCAGGTTTATTCAGATGAAACTATCCTTATAGTATCAAGCAGTTTTTAGACAATTGCAGCAGAACCGCAGGAAATAAACCCAGCAACCCCTACAGCACCGAATTCCTCGTGAAAATCTCTATCTATTAATATAAAAATATACAAGGTATTCCATTTAAAAAATACGTCACACGTGCTGTAACTCTTTTGTTTTTGTTTCAAAACAAAAATACATGAAATTGCTATATCTGTTTTTAAATTGCTATATCTGTTTTTAAAAAAAGTACAGGGAAGTTCAAAAATAAAGCCCTGTTTACTTTAAAATGAATAATCCTGTACAGGGGTAGAGATATTTAGTGGACAAATAGAGTTGGGATACCCTGTATATCTGTTAAAAAATATACTATAAAAATTCAACTTTACTTATATTTTGGAAAATAGTTTGATGAAACAAAAAAATGTTATTAAACAGCAACACTAAGAGAGTGGTAGCCTAAAAAATACTTTCTAAACATATATGGTATGGTATTTTTGTACAAAAAATTTTACTTTTGCCCACTTTTTTAAAAACCTGTACTATAAATGTCAGAAGAGACATGCACATGATACATAACATGAAACACAAAAGCAGCTTTTTCACATATCACTTACCTTCATCATCACAGCCAACTGACAAACTCCTCTTGCTAAGAGTCCTTGATATATCGACTTCGTTATTATCCTGAAGCTATAAAGAGAAACCTTGCCTTATATTAACTTAACTAATATTGCACTATTTAAATTATTTTTTGTGTAGCTACACTTACAATCTCTCTAATAGTTTTGTTCATAACACCTAATTTAGAGGCCGTCTTTTTTGCCTCTACAAAAAAAATTGAACTTTCTTGCAATTGTTTTTCCATTTGGGCATCCAATAAAGCCATCACTCTCTTTTCTAAAACATAAAAATCAAACAATTATTACAGTGCTCTAGAGGTATTTAATATAACTATTACGCATGAAACTCCTACTTAACAAAGAAATAGTAATGATCATAATATAAAGTTAAAAAGACAATTTAATGAATTTAATAAAAACGTGCATACACTTATTGGTGTTTACAAACAGGATAAGAGGATTAAAAGTTGTAACAGCATAAATAAAATGAAAGGGACAAATTACTGGACTGAAATTAAGAAACTAACAAAATATAAGGCAGCAACATCAACAGTACCAACTCTACAACAAGGTAACATGTTAGTCAATAACGATCAGGCAAAAGCCAATGTTTTTTGCATGTATTTTGAGAACATATATAAAAGAACTCTAGACGATAATGCTGATGAGCAAGAGATGATGGTAGATGAATGGTTTGAACAATGTATTCATACAGAACACCAACACAACATAATACAGATTGAAGATGATGAATATGACAAAATTCTCTCCTCTGGCCAGAACACATCACCAGGAATCGATAATATCACTCGAAACATTATACGGTAGCTCAAACCTGAAATCCATGCAAAAATTAAAGAAATGTATGGGTTCTGTCTAAGCAACAGTGTATTTCCGGAAGCGTAAAAGAAGGGAATAGTTATAACAATACCTAAACCGCAGCTCGATAAATCTAGAGCAGAAAATTATAGAGGCATTACACTTCTACCTGTATTAGGAAAGAACTTTGAAAAGATCATTTGCAACAGAGTAACCAAACAAATTGAACACAAGATACCCCCTCATCAATTTGGATTTACATTCTATCACTCCGCTACCCACCCACTCACCATTTTAACATCAAATATCCAAGCTGCAAACATGATGGGGCTAAGTAGTGCTGCCGTCTTTTTAGATGTAAAAAAGGCGTTTGATAGTGTATGGCATAGAGGTATTCTTTTTAAACTTCATGAACTAGAATGTCCCCCCTATTTAATACTAATCGTCAAGCACTTTTTGGGGGGTCGTCAAAGTGTTGTGAGAGTGAACGGCGCCGTTTCAACCCCTTTTTTCTGTGAACAAGGAGTACCACAAGGATCACCACTATCCCCCTTGCTCTACAATATTTTTGCTTATGATATTTTCACTCACATAAATCAGGTGTTACCAGGAAGGCCATATGTTCCACAATATGCTGATGTACCTCCATTGTGATACATCATAAAAGTATAGAAAAAGCGGTACAAACCTTACAAATCACACCAAATGATATTATTGCTTGGTTTCAAAGATGGAAGCTAGAAGTTAATCCTACAAAGACACAGTTTATACTATTTTACCATAAAATACGAAATTCATCACCATCTATACAAATACAGAACCATCAAATAAACCCACAGCCACATATAAAATACCTACCTTGGCATCAATTTTGACAATAAGCCTAATTTCAAACACCATTTGACAATTATGAAAAAGAAAATGATTGTGAGAATTAAACATTTTAGGTCCCTAACATATAGAAACCATGGAATTAATATCAAGACTGCCTGCCTCATATACAAGATGCTTTGTCGACCAATTATCGAATATGGTCAAATTTTATTCAGTTCCTGTAGAAAGCCAGCTGCTGCAATAATAGAAGTAGCGAAACGAACAAGTTTCTGCAAAATTACAAAGGTTAGACACCCAGATAATCCACTGCATAATCCAGCGAATGTAGATTTGTATAAAAGGACAGGAATAGAGCCTATTTCAGAGAGAATGAAAACACTTACCAAAAAATTTGCCAGTCGACCAGTAAACTTTACAATCATGGAACCCCTCATTTTAAACTTCCCAGATAACTACACCAGGAGAAGACAGTATCCAGAAAAAACTGTATTTCAAAATTTAGTACACTATAGAAATGAACTTTAATTATTACCAATTTTCTTATATTGTCTCTAAAATTAGTTTTTTCGTTATCTTAAACATCCTAATCTCTGTAATTACATGTACATAATTATTAATAGCTAGTTTAGAATAAAATAAGTTATTTGTAAAAACTAAAGGCTGAAAGACCTCGGTCAATGGCCTTTTGGACATTTTCTTTTTTATGTTCAATAATAAAATAGTAAGGGATCTGAACTAGAAAGGAGCTTCAACCATCTGCCAACTGAATAAAAATTATTTTTTGTCAATAATAATAATAATTATAGTAATAATAATATTGCAGAATAGCAGAATAGCAGAATGAAATAAAACTATGATAACAAAGAATAATAATAAATTATATGACATTCTGAGGAAAAAATTCAATATAATGGTTCTATGCAATAAATTTATTCTAAATTATCTTCAGAATATTCAGACAATACATAACAAACCTTTCCTAACAATAAGTTTTTAATGGACAATTTGAATTTTTAAAAATTATCTATATATTACATACTAGCAGGTAAATGATTAAACATTTTTTTCATAAATTGAAGATTTTTTATTAAAGTAGAACATCGATTTAAAAGATAAAGTTAAGAATTTTGTCTAGTATTGTGTAAAGAATTCTCAGTATTATTATTGCATATTAAATATCTTAAATATAGATAGAAGTAAATGCTTTTTAAAGTGTATGTCCCAACTTTCTTCTTAGAGAACTTATTCAACATTAAAAGACATTAGGTTGCAACAGATGAATATTGCAAAGGATTTCCCCAGCAAACTGCTCAAATGAAGAAACAGTACTGTAGAAAATAGACTGCAATAGTTAATGGACATCTGTTCAACCCTCAAATGTGAAACTGATCACTCTGAATACAAGCGAAAAATGACAACAAACAAATTTCTTAGCTTGTCTTATACTTTTCTTGATACAAAAAAAGTTGAATTTGTCAAAAAAGTATTTTTTTCCTTTAATCTTTAGGAATTCACTAGATTGCTTATGATGACCTGGATTTCTTATATTTTATATTCTTGTTTAAAAACTGATGGGTTACATTACAGTAGATGCAAAAAATCTTTATAAAACATCAAGCAGTAAAAAAATTAAAATACAACAGTGTTAGTAATCCAACAATTTTAATTTTCACAATGTTGTTTGTTTGTTTAAAATCATTTGAATGCTTTGAAGACAATTTAGAAAATATTTATTGTATAAAACCAAAGACCTTGAAACTAAAAGACCAAATGTTTCATTCATAAATCCCATAAAATTGTGGCAAAACATTGTATTAAAATTATTGGCGAGTGCAAGAGAGAAAAACAGATCTCTTAGGACTGGCCGGCAACACTGTATGTTGTGCGTCGGCTTTGAAAAACCAGTGACGTAGAGTTTTAGGCCTAACAGTATATTATCTTGGGCTTACAAGCAAAACGCAATATAATAGAGTCGTCTATTTTATTGTCAAAGTTTCAAACTGTTTTTAAAGAATATTCAATTTATGAATGAAATAAACGTACTAATGAATAAAGAAATGATGTTTTTAAAACGGTTTGAATCGTTAATAATAAAAAATACGACAAAGTTATAAGCAATTAATACGTTTCTAAATTTAGCATTCATGTAAAGAATACAAGATTTAGAAATAAAATACTTTATGTTTACTATTTTTTTTTTGTTTACATATAAGATCAGAAGTTGATATTAGAACTTTAAAATCACGATTTTCCACATTGTTAACTAAGAAACATGCGATAATAGTTAATAGTATGAAAAAACTCATCAAAGTACCTATGTGACTTCTAAACCGCTTTAGTGAAATATTAAATTTCATTAGTTGCAAAAAAAAAACTTTTCGTTGCATTGTATAAAATCGTTGATATCTCCTAAAAACAAAATGATTGTTACTTAGTGACTTTTACCTTTAAATCAACGATAATATAATAATTTGAAAAATACAAAAGATTCAGTAGTTTGTACGTATTTAAATTTTATGATGGAAATTCAAGTTACAACGACGGTTTTAAAACAAAATTGATTTAATTTAATTTTGCTCTTAAATGGGACCATGGCAATGGTTTAGAATTTATGCCCTATCGTGGCAATTCCTTTTTTATTATAATAAGGATTGTCTGATGGTACAAAAATATTTGAAATAAATAAAACACTGCCCCTAGGAACAATTCATTTTATTAACACAAAAATTGAACAAACTATAGAAATAATACATTAAATATATGTTTATTATAATGGACCACCTAAATTACAAAATTTCATGCTTGGAGACAGAAAAAAACTGAAGTTTTGCTATTATCAAGTACCTATTCATTGCGAAATAAAATTAATTTGGTACTTAAGCTTCTGTTCGATTTACTCGTGTTGAATCCAACTTTTTACGGTTTCATAGTAAATCCTGATTTTAAAATAACTTTTTAAAATTAATTTGACCAATTGAACGTGATGTTCATTTAAGACCTCTTCATCATATACATGGTCACCAAAACAATCCCAAACAGAAGATTGCAAATTTTTTATTGAATTTGTAATTAACATATCATTTAAATTTTTAATATTTTTTGTTAAAAATGCCTTTGTGGCATGAAAAAATTTAAAAAATCGTTCAGCTGTTTTACAAGTTTCAACTACTAATTCACTGGCCATGATAAGATTACCATATTTTTTTCTTTTCAAAAGAAGTGATGGCGTAGTTTTACTTTCTAGTAAATTTAAACAAGTAAAACAACTGACACATTTTTAAGACCTCTTCCACTACATACCCGGATATATAACCAACTATGTCTTGGGAATATATCGTCAAGTCCCAAGCATTAGACCCTAAAAGTTTTTTTTAATTTCTTCATGAACATCTTCCATGAAAGACGCATATTCTTCATTTTGTTCCAACTGATTGCTTAATGAATTTTAATATTACTGGAACCACAAGTTAAAATTGAAATATTTAACAAGTTTACAGTATTGCCCGTTTCTGGAGCTGTTATTGGGTTGTGGACTAACAGTCTCTTAAAAGAACTTTCAAATTGGCGTGCTGTCGGATTATTATTATGTCCA
>JAHBCN010015387.1:0-21077 GCA_019359885.1 Listronotus oregonensis
TTTTAAGCCAGAAAGTATCACTCTTTTTAATTTTTCGGTATATATCCCAAATACTATTTTGAAATGTTGTTATCATGTCTCTCATATCGCTCTTTCCAGGGTATGTTATTATAAACAATTACAAGCTGTTTACAAAATAAGCGACTGTGCAAATAAGTATCACATAAATTATTACAATAATTTTACAGAAATTTATTACAAAGGCGTCAATAAATAAATAAGACAGCCAATATTTGGAAGCTCTCAAGAATAGCTCCAATTTTGATATTTTTTTTTAATAATTTTGTTTTTTTTATTAAAAAAGTATTAAAATTGCCTAAACGATATTTATGATATTTAAGTGGATTTTTTTTAAATCGCTGTAACTTTTTAAATATTAATTTTCGTCATGTTACACACAAAATCTTTTTTGTAGAGAGTTAAATTTCCTACAAAAACTTATATAAATTTATCGTATTTTTCATAGGTCAAGATATCGTAAACTTTATTTTCTAAAAGCATATATTTTACTCCAACTTTCGGACTGTAATAATTGCTTTAAAGATTTTTATAGAATAGTAAGATAAAATAAATAAACATTACAAAAATTAAAATGTATATATTTACTTAGAAATTAAACAACTAACTAAAATTTTAATAATTAAAATTTCAAGAAGAGTTATTTATCAGAATTTTTAAATGTTTTATTAAATGTTAAACATTTTCTGCTTTTTTGCCGATTTCATTTTTTTTCAAGTGGTGGGTGGTTATCGCGGTCATATCCACTGCAAACAATGCAAGCCGGTGAGCAATAAAGCCCACTTTTTCTGCAGCCACATGCTGAACTGCATCCTGTTTTGCAGGAGCAAAGTATGATTTTTAAGGCTTTTTTAGGTGCCTGGTTTCATCATTTTTACTGGTTTCGTCTTTTTGCCTCCAATTTTCAGGAGGGATTAGAGAATAAATTTTTCATTGTTGGGCTTATAAGTAGACTCTTAGCACCTGATGATAAAGAAATACTATTTTGAAACTACGTTAAAATAATGCTTTACGACGAGTTTATTTAACAAATGCTTTGTTAAGTATGTTTGTGTGATACTACCTCCTTTTTTGTAATAAAGGTAAAAATAATTTTATTAAATTTTTTATTAATAATTATAAATAACGCGCAGCAGCTGAAACTTTCATGGTTGAAAATCAAAGTAAAGAAGTACTTTTCAACGAAGGTGCAAGTTGTATACTCACAGTGTATGGTGCTAAAACAGCCAAAAACCTAAATGAACTCCAATAAAAACGTTTTAAAGCATTAGCTTTAAAAAATAAAAGTGTACAACTTCATTCATAACATCCGACAGAGGTTGCAACAAAACAAAATATCAAAAGAGCCTATTTACAAGTCCTGCAATGGAAAATTGATTATCTAACCCCAGCTAAAGAATGGGGTTGACAAAAAGACGTTTATTTAAAACCAGTAAAAATAACGCAACCAGCAGCACCTCAAAACGTCTTAAAAATCATATTTTGCTCCTGCAAAGTGCTGCAGAAAAAGTGGGCTTTATTGCTCAGCGGTTTGCATTGTTTGCAGTGGAAGTATCTACGATAACCACCCATCACTTAAAGAAGATAAAAACCCGATACGCAATTATTAATGAAAATCAATTTCCTATTTTTTGTATATTTTAATATTTAAAATTCTTAACATTTAATAAAATATTTTAAAGATTCCGATAAATACCTCTTCATGAAATTTAATTTATTTAAATTTAATCATATATACAGGGTGATTCCTAAGTTGACGGGTTTTCTAACTGTGTATAAAACTCGTTAAAATAAGCAACTTTTTTAAATAACATTTTTTAAAAAAACCTAAAAATAACAAAGCTACATAAATTTATTTAAAAGTGTGGCTAGTGCCGGCCTGAACAAAAATAGATAGTTTATTCCTTATTTACGCTTGTTTTTTGTGTTGTTTATTAGCAGTGAGTAAGTCGTATTGATCATTGACGACGCAAGAAATAATTTTAATTTTAAATTATTGCTAAATCGCAAAAATGGCACAATCTAAAAACAATAAATACGTGGATATGTTCTTATTTATGGAAAGTGTCGTTAATCTGCAAACGTTGTTTCGAGATTGTACGAGCTACGCCACGGTTTCCCTTGCAGGCTTATTCTGGACCCAAGTATTCGGGTCCTTGCAAGTCAGGTCGGTTTAAATTAAAAAAAGTGTGGAAAACATTGCGGGAAAAATCACCTTCAACGTGCACCACAGCCCAAAGGCTTCTTAAGAGGTGACAACTTACTTAAAACAGGACCGTGTTCGCCACAATAAATGAATGTAAGTTCCTTATTTTTCAGTATTTTCAAAAAAGTTATTTTAAAAAAGTTGTTTATTTTAATGAGTTCAATATACAGTTAAAAAAAAGCGTCAACTTAGGAATCACCCTGTATAGAATATGTTTCTTAGAGTTGTATAATTCCCAAATAAATACATAAATTTCTAATAGAAGAAATTGAAGTCTACAGTGTCTTGAAAACTATAAACAATACGAGAAATTATTATAAAGCTAATCTTGTAGGAAAATAAATTATCTTAAAAAAAGCCTGTAAAAATGACAAAACCTAATAATTTAAAAGTTACGGCGGTTTAAAAAAAATACATCTAAATATCATACATATGGTTTAAACAATATAAATATTTGTTTGCCCCTTCCAGAAGGTTTCTGATGTTAAAAAACGAGAAAAAACAAAATTATTTAAAAAAATCAAAATCGGAGCTGTTCTTGAGGACTTTCAACTAAAATGCTTTATTGACGCTACTATTATAAGTAACAAAAATAAATTAACGTACTATTACCAAAAATTCCACAAAGACATTTATCAAAATTTTGGAGATAATTATTTTCTTCATACATTTTAGTAGAAGTCTGTGTGTGTGTAAAACAGTTACAAGATGTACTTAATATAAAGTATCGTCCTTTAAAGGACTCAAGATAAGCCAATTACATTTTCTCCAAAACAATTCATAATACAACATTATTTTTCAGATAATCTTAAAACTCAACAACACAATGCAAAAATTAAAGACATGCAAATATATCCCCAGAACGAGGATCCTGCATAAAAGCAGAAGAAATAAAAACGAATGGCTGTTGTTTCCTTATCTGAAAACAAGCGAGGACTGTAAAAGTTTAGAGCACTCTCAAGTTGTACGTATCTGTGATCTCCAAGTTCTAAAGTTACAAAGTTTAATCGGACTTATCACAGGTATTATACTTTTTATAGTTTTTCAGTTTCCAAGGTGACGTTAAAGTTAAAATCAAACTATTTTAGTTGCTGAAAACTTTATACAAGGTGTCCCTTAAAGACATGCTAATATTTAAGGGGGTGATTCTTAGATTCATTTTAAGAAAAAAGCTTCCAATAAACGTATGGCCTAAAAGTCTTAAATTTTGAGATACAGGGTAATGAAGTTTTTTATAAAAATAAGTTTTTTGATAATAACTAAGATAATATTGTAGACATCATTATGAAATTTTGTACATGTCTTTTATGCATCAAGGTGCATTTTCGGATGTACAAAAAATTTTATTTTCTTTACCAGCGGCGTCCGTACGGGTTTTGCATTCAATATTTTTAAAGAAAAAATACTAGGCCACTGCAATCTCTTGAAATAAAAATTACCTAAAATTCTTATTCAATTTTAAGCAAATTTAATTTTCTGGTTTTTCTTTGTCTGACGCATGGTTTTTGCTTAAAAATATATATCGATTAGCTTCAGGATCAATTCCTTAATTTAATTACATTTTTGTTTTTATTTTTTTAAATATATATTCCATTAAAAATATTTAGTGACCTTTGTATACAAACAATTTAAAAAGCTGTATTTTTTGTTTTATACAATTTTGTGTATCTCTTATAATTTTTGAGTTAAAAATATATCGCTATGCCATACATAAATATTTTATCAGAAAAAAATTATACCGGGTGGTGCGTCGCCCAGCGGAACATAGATAATCCAATGCAAATTTTAGGGGGGTTAATTATTGGCTCCCCTGTACATTTTACAGAAAAAATGTAAGATAAATTTTTGTGGAGACCAATCTGACAAATCCTCGCGCCAAGATTCAAAAAATTTTAATAAGCGAATCTTGAATTATTCAATTAAATGTAATAGGCGTTTTTCATAATTTTTTTTTATTAGCTTATTGCAAAGCCACATGAAAATAAAGGCCAAAAATATTTTTTCCCGATTTTTTTGGCCTCCGGAAACGCCTTAAAAATCAATTTTAAGTTTGAATTTTGTAGGCCCGTGACGTCACGGCCCTAAATTTTCTATTGGTGGAATTTCTGCTTTGTTGTCAGCTTTTTGTTATTCGATACGCCTGTGATCAAATATCGATATGCGCAACATCTACAAAGTTGGCGTTTCCTGTCAATTATCATATTGTCAATGTCAACCTGTATAACCTGTAACCTCTAATATTTATTAATAATTTCTAATTTGTAAATAGTGTGTGATCTTTCAAAATATTCTAATTTATTACTATAGTTATTATTATCGCCAAACTTTCCTTGATATGAACCCTTTTACGAGTAAATTTCCGTTATTTTATTCAAAATTAAAAAAGTTTATTGTTATTATGTGCGAAACCAGAAGCCGGCCGAGTTTAGGATCTTCAAAAATATTCTTTTCTCTTCCAAAACAAGACGATAGGAGAAAAGCCTGGTGTGCTGCTGTAGGTATTGAGAAAATGCCCAAAGGACATGCCTATTATTGTTGTGAAAACCATTTTGATGTAAGTTTTTATGTTTTATTCCAATTGAAACTATTTAGGTAGTCTGGCTGTGTTTTAGTGTAAAGTCTAAAAAGCATTTCGTTAAAATCGATACGATTGTCGATATCGATAGTTCCTAAACAGACTTGGCATCCATGTTGAATTTGATTGGTTAGGGGAGTGGCGGGCTATTTAAATTACAATGATAATTAAACCTTAAATAGAAAGGTAAGGGATTTGTATTTTTCCGTGTTATTTAGCAGGTTTTGCTTAATTGTGTTTCTACTTTTAATTTTTACACACAACATTATCAGTATCAATTGAGTGAAAATACCCTATTGCAAATTTAACAAATTTTCGGTTCAGGTAAAACCAAACAGACACCAGCCACCAGCAAACGAATTTGTTATAAGGCTTTGTCAAATCTGACGTACAGCCGAATACAATAGAATGTTTTTTTTTTTCGTTTTATCAATCTCAAAACCATTACATTCAAAGTAAAAGACACGTTAACACTATTTTTTCATCAAACCTTTTATTTAATGTAACAATTAAGTTTAAACAATTTTTACTATCGATCATTAAAAAAATAATTTTGTCCTACTAAAATTTAATTAAGCCAATAATAGCAGTATTTGAAATATTTTCAATTTATTTTCCCATCAAGACTATCTGGTCCATTTTAATCATTAAACGTATTGTCAGTAAATTCGAGTCCAAAGCCATTGCAACAAATAATTGTACTTGTAAATAAACTCGAAAGATTAAAAAAAAATGCGAAAAAAGAGGGAACTGAACTCCTAATATTTTACTAGGTGTGGAAAAATAAAATGGAATAAAATACAATAACTTTTTTTAAAATAACATAGAATTACATAAAAACATTAATTAATCAAATGTTTAAACAACCCCCCATTAACAGCTAAACAACATCCCAACCGACCATGCAATTTATTTCTAACGTTGCTAAGTTGATATTGCGAATTTTATTACATTCTAACGAAATAGCGTTTTGTAGCTGGTTTAGATTGGAAATTTTACACTTTTATAAATAACACTTTTTAAATGACCCCACAGAAAGAAGTCATTCGGTGAAAGATCAGGTGATCTGGCTTGCCAAATATCCGGTACCGTGGAATAATAATATTGCCGTTAAAAGTATTTTCCAGGTACTCTCTAACCATACGGGCATTATGCATGCATTATGCAACCATCCATTTAGTACCAGATCATTGGATCTTTCCGAACAAGTTCTTCCAAGGCGGGTCCAAATAGGTTTCTGCTGTCAGGTTATAGTCCATAAAAAAAGGTCAAATGATATGGTGTCCGATAACTCCCACGAATACATTTGTTTTTTGGGGATATAGTGTCTGAAAATGAACAAAGCTATGTTTATTTTCTTGGCTTCAATACCGAAAATTCTGAACATTTGGTTTATTATTAAGGGTGAATGTACATTCTGCCACGCACTTTTTTTTAAGAGCAGTGTTTATATAAAAACTGGTGTGACTATGATGAGTCACACCAATTGCTCAAAAAGGAAAAGTAAGAAAATTAATACAAAATTTATCCTGTGCACAGGTTAGCTTCACGCCAAAGCAAGCTGTAGGTGTGCGTGCAAACCTACCCGCAGCTCAGGGTGAGGAATAGTGAGTTCGTTATGGCGCCACCAGTTTTCTTACGGACTACAAACTGGAAGTCCCCTAGATGTTATAGGAGCTTGCTTGGGCGATCACACACCAGTGCACGACAAAACAAAAAAAAGTTAGCATATAAGCATTAAAGAAAACTGACTTGGTCAATACTCATTAAAGAGAAGAAGAAAAAAATAATAATAATATAATAATACAAATTATTCTGGTATCAGGTGAGCTAAATAAAACTCAAAAAGATTAAAAACAAATTACATTTATTTAAAAACAATCCCTTGAGGATTTAAATTTCATAAAAAGAAAAGAAAATGGTTTAAGTTTTTAAATTACATTAAAAAAAAGGATTAGTAGTTGTTAAGAGAATTATCAAAAGGTTGCCTGTTTCCTGACGGCAGGTAAGGGTGGTCTGCAGAGTCTGGACTCAACCCCGGAGTAAAATTTGAGGTAAATTTGAAGTCAAACTTGAGTTTGGAGTTATACTTGAATTTGGAGTAAAACTTGTGTTTGGAGGTCAGTTTGAACGTAAATCTGGTAAAGTATCCAAATTTGGAGTTAAACTTGAATTTTGAGTTATACTTGAATTTTGAGGCCCTACAAACATCGGTAGGCATTAAAATTTGAACCATAAAAAAATTAAAGTTTAATACAAAACAAAGCAAATGGCTGAAGGCCTTAAATAAATTTCCAAATTAAAAAAATAACAAAAGAATTGGCTGAAGGCCTTAAACAAATTTACAGGAAAAAAACAATAGTATCAAATAAAAAGGGCTGAAGGCCCAAGGAGAACTATTCAATAATACAAGTCCTCAAAATACAGAATCAACTAAATCAATCAATTAAATACAACTATTCAAACAACAGGCCATTCGTGCTATCGTCGTTGACAGAACATACCAAAAATAAATAAAATTGTTTCCACAAATTAATTTAAGACATTAAAAATAAAATATTATTGGTTACTAATGGCATAGCTGTTTCTGCGCATTCATTAGGTATAAAATCAAATCATACATCACTGATGTTTAATAAAACCAAAAACTACCAAAAAACTCTCTTGATTAATACCGATCTTGATTTATGATTATATAAAATTGAAAAGGAATTTTATTAATGCGCATGCCTGCCTCTTAATTTTATTAATGAAACTTACAAAAAAAAGAATTTACATTTGTCAACAAGAATAACACGAATAACCAAAAAAAAAACTTCAAGTTACTAGAATTAATAAATCAAAATCACTCATATCAATAATCGATATACACAAAACATCCCTACACTCATTAAAAGAGCATAATAATCAATATTAGTTAAACCTTAAAGCATTAGAAATTTACAAAAAAAAATTAACATTTGAATTTACAGTCAATAAACCAACATTCCTTGCCAAGCACAGCACAGTTTAAGAAAAACAACCAAAGTTTGAAATTTATACATGGCTAAGCAAATATATAAAAAAAATGGTACAAAAAGAATTTAGTATAAAGTAACGTAGTAGCTTTATATATCGACACATCGGCTGAAAAGGGACATAATTAAAAAACATTGTTTTGAGAAATTAGCCAACAAAACAAATCTGAATTATTTTAGGTATTATTACGTAATTATTAAATAAATACTCATCAAGTATTTCTTTTAGACTAAATAAAGAATATTTGACCCCTATAATAGCATATTAGAATTTTTAAATTATTTTGATTTTAAGCTAAAAAAAACAAATTTTTATATATTTTTTCCTTTTCAGCTTATGTCATTTTACTTGGAAATAAATTAACACAATTTTAACAGTTTTAAAGTTATCTTTATGTATTCTTAACTAAAGCTTACTTAGCAAAGAAAGTAGGGAACAATAATGATACATCTCAAAATTAAAAAAAAAATTACAGGCTTTAAAACAGACAATCAAGAGATTAACTAATTATCAACTGTCAATTAACCCAAAAACTGATTAAGAAATTCCCCAAAAAAGATATTTATAACATTAAAGAAAAAAAACTATTATAAAAAGGCCAGACAGATCAAATTTATATTTCCACAATGTAAAACTAAAGCCAGTGCCTGTAAGATTTTAAAATAACTAAAATAAAGTGTTATAAGTTGCCTTCGTCTGAGAAAAAAACACAAACTGTATTGAGAATAATAGCCCTTATTTCAGAATACTTTCCCAACATTCAAAAATTATGCGATAAAACGTAGGAATATTAAAGTAATCAAAAAGTAATATTAGTAAAAACCAATCAATATGAGTGCTTAACAGATAAAAAAAGGAAAGGAAACTTACTTAGGTTACATGTGGCCTCAAAGTGGGCGGCTTGAATAAAATCTAATAATCCTGATTTTCAGAGACCATCTTTGCAAATTTCACCAATAATTATTAAAAATATTCACACAACAACAAAACTGGAGCCTTTGCAAAAATTATTGATGGTTTAAATTAAAAATCCCATACGGATGACCACGATATTCGCAGTAAAAATATTAAACCAATGTTGTTTCACCAGCGGCCGCCATGCAAAATGGCCCAGGCCGCTGCAGCAGTTGAAAAAAAAATCGGACCAGCCACTCGTCAGCGCATCCAAGATAGATTAGCTCGAATATTTAAAAAAAAATAATTTAATGCTGTAGACCATTTACCCATTTACCAGCGCATTCACCATAACATAGCATCGACAAAATTAAACTGTTACAATTCTTACCGATGAATGTACATTCACCCTTAATAATAAAACAACAAATATTTCTTAAAAAATTCCTATCGTTATTTGCTCTTTCCATCATTTCAAAACAAAATGCCATTCTTCGCTTTTTATCTCCTTTCTGTTGCTCTTGATGTTTTTCGAATTTATACGAATAATATTTGTGTTTTTACAAAGTGCGCAATACCGTTGTATGATGTTTATTTCCGTCTTGCCCAATAACCCTCGTACTAACCATTTTATTTTCCTCCACACTCAGTAGAATATTAAGATCTCTGTTCTCTCTTTTTTGGCTCTATTTTTGATGTCCTAAGTTTAACATTTACAATTATTTATTACGGTACCTTTGGACTCGAACTTACTGACAATACGTTTAATAGTTGAAATGGACGGATGGGCTTGGTGGGAAAATAAATTAAAAACATTTAAATACTACTCTAAAACTGTTTTCCGCATATAGCCACTTAATTATGGATACTTTTTCGTCGATTAAATATTTCACTTTTTTTTAAATATCGACTGTCACTGATTTATTGACACTTTTCCCCATGTCAGGGACAATATTCATTTTACTAGTGTCTGTTTGGTTTTACCTGAACCGAAAATTTGGTAATTTTTAATTTTTTTAATTTTTTTTTCAATTGGCACGAGGGCTTGTCAGATTGGTCTCTTTAAAAAGTTATCTACATTTTTTCTGTAAAATGCAAATAATTGACCACCCCCTTAAAATTTACATGGGATTTCCTATGTTTCGCTCGGCGACGCACCACCTAAATAAACATAAAATAACGGTATGCGACAAAGGGCAGAATTTAGTATATCAGTTGTTTATAAAATTAAAAAGCCAAAGACCTCACAAAAAAAATTAAAAGATGTCCGTGTTCAAATTATCCAATCAAAGGTATAGGCATGACAAGCCAACATCTTACCACTTGCATAAATGGTCACAAGTACCGCAAAACCGCATCTACCTCATTGCACAAACACGAACACGAAACCAAACATACCTTTAACTTTGCCAAAAAAAATTAAAAAATTTAGCTTTAAACCACCCTGAAGCCACAAGCACAAAAATATTAGATTTTGATAAAAAATATTATAAACTTACTGTAAGGAAAAGGATTCATATAAAAAAATACCATAATTTAATTAAATAGTAAAAAGTAGTCACCTTACCTATATATATGTAACTTTAACTTATTTTTTTTATAATAAAACTAATATTTTAACATTCAAATGTGAGCTCAATAACATATGTACTATATTTGTAAAAATGTATTTTGATGTTAAACTGTATTTTAAAGAACCTATAAAAAAATATGTTGTAAACCTGCATCTAACTGTTATGCTACCTGAGTACTTTCTCATAAATAAGAAGAATTTTCTGTTGTAAGATCTACACCTATTTTGATTTTATTGAATTGATTGGCGGATATGGCATTGGTTTTTGGGCAAATTTTTATCAGTACCTTTTGTATACAGTGTTTTATTGCAAAAAGAGCAGTTCGATATATTTGTAAAGCTTTAAAAATTCATGTGAAACCTTATTTATATCAAAAACAATTTAGCACTTACTTTTATTTATATTTTAAAATCAGTATCTCTAATAACACAAAAAATATTTGTTTAATAATTCTAATAGTTGTTTGCACAATACTAGACAAAATTCTTAACTTAATCTTACCAAACCATGTTTATCTTTAATGAAAAAATATTTAATTTATGACTTAAAAAAGTTTAATCTTTTACCTACTTGTGTTTAAAATGAAGGAGTTTTTATAAATTCTTAATGTATATTGTTGGAATACTTTGAAAATAATTTAGAATAGATTTATTTAAAAAAGCCATTATATTGTCTTTTTTTCTTTTAATATTATATAATTTATTATTATTCTTTGTTATTATCAAAGTTTTTTTTATTCTGTTAAAAAATATTATATTTTTATAACTATAATTAGAAATAGTTTTTTTTTCTCTGTAAGTGGTACCGAATTTTTTATCGTACATTGTAGACTAAAATTTATGATATCTTACATGATTAATTTAAACCCTTGTGCTTTTTTTCTGCCAAAAAAACCTAAATTATTTGTTTTGTTTTTTTTATGGTATTAAAATAACAAGTACATCATATTGTTATATATTTAAATAAAACATTGGTTGGCTATTCCAATAACTTTTTAAGCGGCTTGAAACATTGCATTATAAATATTATTGGTATTTCTGTTTTCATGACATTTTATAATTTTAATATAATGTGCAATATTTGTGAACTGTATACTCCAATTTCAAAGCGGATAAATAATTTTGGTAAATAATATAGTACATCCTGCTAAATAATAAATATTTAAAATAAATTTTAATACAATATTTTAAAACCATTTTAAAGTATGAAACTGACAATATAATTTTAAATAGTAACAAAAATAGGTATTTTACCGCTGGATGCTTCAGAAAATAAGTTTTTTTAGTTAATGCATACAGTGGCGTGGATAATTTTATCTTGGGGAGGAAAGGGGTAGTGCAAAAATATATAATATTACGGTAAATATAATTATACTAGCATTTTAGCTTTTGTTTTTTTAAGGAAAAAATTTTTATCAAGGAAATTTGTAAAAAAGAAACTATACCATAAGCCCCATAATATGTGGTGCAGATAATAATTTATCTTTTATTTTATAAACTAAAAAGAGTTTTTACTGCTTTACACTTTTTTTTAAACAAAATCATCCACTTTAATTAGATAATATTAAAATATATAATGTTTTTAATACCAAATAACAATATCCTAGATTAAACTAAATAACTAAATCCATAATTAAAAATTAAAAACTTCATCAAGTCTTAGGTCTTTCTGGATTGATTACCCCGTTGCACAGCTAAACCAATTCTTTGGAAAATGAAGCTTTGAAATTTTTTGCATGGAATTTTTTTGCAAATTTCATTTATAAAACCCTTAGCCTCATCACCCAAAGAACCAAAAGTATCAACAGCAAAACGAATGAAGACAAAGCGGTCTTCAAGCTCTGTATATTTTACAGAGACAGGCCTGCCTAATGATCACGGGCGCGCTGCGCTGCCCTCCTAGGACTGCCTCCTCTGCATATCTACTTGGAGAGAGAGGCAAGGTGGGCAACATACAGACTCTATCAAGCGGTCAGTAACAAACCGCAGGTGTGTCATATGGAGAGCACGAATCTCCTCAGGAATGGAGGAGGAATATATGGACAGAGGCCGAGGGCAGAGTTTTCCTTTAGTCTGGGCACTCTCGCAACCATATTTCAAGCGGAGGTATTTGCTATTGAGATGTGTGCTAGATCGCTGGTTGATCGGCACTGCACACGTAAGACAATTAAAATATTCTCCGATAGTCAAGCAGCTCTTAAGGCTCTTGAATCCAGCCGGTGCAATTCGAAAACCGTCTGGAATTGCAAGGATGCGCTGACCAAACTGGGTCAAAACAATAAGGTTTCACTACTGTGGATACCTGGACACACCGGCCTAGAGGGTAATGAATCCGCAGACCTCCTTGCCAAAAGAGGAGCGAAGACAAAATTCACAGGGCCGGAACCGGTCATCGGTATATCTTATGAAACGGCCAAGCAGTTCATATCAGTTTGGACACAAAGAGAAAATCTTCGGTACTGGCATGGACTGCCGGGTCTCAGACACCCGAAGGCCTTCATAAGCCCAACGAACCAACAATGCACTGTCAAACTACTGGAGCAATCAAGGGTACACCTTAAAACTCTAGTGGGACTGTACACGGGACACTGCAGATTGAAATACCACATGCACAAGATCGGCCTAGCGGAAGACGCCGGAGGGGGATGAATGGGCAGAACACATACTGTGTTTGTGCCCGGCAATGGCACGACTAAGATTCGCAATCCTTGGCAATGACACCTTGTTGCCGGGGGAGGTAAAAGATCTCTCTCCCAACAGGATCATTAGATTTATTAGGAGTCTGGACCTGGTGGGAGAAATATAAAAAGGTGTGAGCCACAATGGACCGATCGGTCGCGGTGGAAGGGTGTTATACCCATTCACTTTAAACCTACCTACCTACCTCTGTATATTTTAGATATTTTTTATTCTCGGCAAGACGACCAGCCGCACCTACTAAATTAAAAGTTTTGCCCAGATAGGGTTTTGAAAGTGTAGGGCTGCAAGTAGCGTCTCAAAGTAATTGTTTTCATATTTTCAGAGAATTAAGGTAATTCCACCTGCACGTTTTCCATCGCTTCTACAAACTCCAAGAGGCTCTAACACAAATGGGTTTTTAGATAAATTAGAGCTCTCTTGATAATATCACTCATCTGACTGTGTGCTTAACCCATGTAGGCCATAAATATCAGCATTTTCGTCGCAAATGCAGTTGTGCTGTTCACACACAGACAGACCAAGTCTGAGAGCGATGGAAATATGGAATGTTTTGTTATCTAGAAAATTTCCCAAGGACAAAGATGGAAGTACGTTAAGCCAAGCATTACTTTCACGGGCCTAAAGAGCAAGTAAATGTGCCTTATCTTCACTTGTCTGGCATATGTTTGTAATATATTTGTGACGAGCTTGGCAAATAAAAAGTCAAAGTTTTCTATTTTTTTGGTAATTTTTGTGGTTGATTTTAAAGATTGCAAACAGATAACCTTTCTACAAAACAATTGCTGAAATCATTATCTACTCTCGCAAGAATATAGGAAGGTAAAATTTTGGAAAGCTAATCTAATACGTTATTGATTGAACCTAAAAAGGCAGAAATAGACAAGGTGAATGTATCTCTTAATCCGAGATCTCCAAATTTTACTGAAAAAGTGCTTTGTAACCAAGAATTTAATTTAATATTACAATTTGTTATGTTTTTAACCAAACTCTGTAATAAATTATTAAATTCAAGAGGTAAATCTGGAGATTTCCAACAAGGTGAACATATTAACAGGTATAGCCAACGAATATTTTAGAAAATAATAGGATATATGTGAGTCTATAAATTTTAATTTGGTGCTAAAAGATTTTAAAAATTATGTCTTTTTATTAATTGAGTGTTCAATTTCATTTGACGAAAAAGCACTTCCTAATAAATTAAAATTTGAAATGGAAATTGATGGAACAACACTCAAAAATTTAATAGTGTATTAGAATGATCTTTAGATAAAACAGTTAAGTCACACTTATCAAAATTTAAATTCAAACCCAAATCTATACTTCCTCTAATTATTTTATAAAAATTATCTAAAACCGAATTTGGGTTTCCAGCAAGTGTACCGTCATCTAGATACCAAAGATTTATTTCTGTATCTAATGATGAAATAAGTGGATAAATTACTAAACTAAAAAGACCTGGTCCAAGAGGATCTCGTTGTTGGACACCTCTTTAAAAAAGAATATATTGATCACCGTCACCTGTTAGGTATAAATTTTGCAACACCTAAAAAATCAAAAGAAAAATTATTTGGCTTTTCTCCAGAATAAAGATATTTATATATTATTTTTTAAAAATTATACTTTTTTTTAGAAATTATTATGGAGAGCTAGTCTGCTCTCGCAATAATAGTAACAAAAAACCATGAAAAGACATAAAAAGGTTTAATTCTTTATAAAATGGATTTGTTTTAAGTACTATAATAAAATAATTATTTTTATGAAATTATATAAAATAGAAAATAAACTTACTTGAAAACATTGGCAACCCGTTATAAGATATATATGTTATTTCAAATTTATTGGTTATCGACGGAGGGATGTAGCACATAAATTCTTTGATTATATTACTTAAAACAGATAAGAAACTAAAAAATTGTGTTGATTAACTGACATTGACTTCTGACATGACTTTTTTAAAAAATAGTTACTGGTGAAGGTACATGTGTAGGTACCTTTAATATTTAAAAAAATATGTATAAAAAAGTAAATAAAACTTTTAGCCATATAGATAGGTTTTTATAGTTTATTTTGATTTCTGAGAATATCAAATTAAAAGAAAAATTATTTGGCTTTTCTCCAGAATAAAAATATTTATTTATTATTTAAAAAAATTATACTTTTTTTAGAGATTATTAGGGAGAGCTAGTCTGCTCTCGCAATAATAGTAAGGTTTAATTCTTTATAAAATTGATTTGTTTTAAGTACTATAATAAAATAATTATTTTTATGAAATAATATAAAAATAAAAAATAAACTTACTTGAAAACATTGGCAAAATCGACACGTTTGGAGGTTTCTCGGAAGCAGTCTATCACGGTCAAATGTTGCAGCAGTCAGAATTTGGGCGGCTCGACGAAACGAAGCCACTCACAAAATTTTAGCTTTTTATAAATCATCAAACAAAAAGCCCACGGGAAGTCTACACGTATTTCAAGCTTCGAAATGAACCAGGAGGACTGCAGTTGCCTTGTCTTGCGCAAACTGATGGCTCAACTTATTTTGCCCCTATGTTGTGAATCGTTTTGTTTTATGGAAATAGTTTGTTTAAAACAGAAAATTCGCGACTAGTTTTCGCAAAATGGTTGCGCAAGTTATATTCGCGCAGTGCAAACCCAGCTTAAGATTGTCCTTTTTTTACACTTTCGTTTTAAGTAGTAATATGATTATTTTTGGGACTGCTGTTTAAATAATTTGATATTTTTGTCTATAAATGTATTTTATTTCCTTAAATCAAAAACACTTGTTTCTCTACCTTAATTTTAAATTTATATACTAAGTGACATAGTACACCGAGTAGAAGTGCTGTAATTTTAAGCACACTTTTGGGCACTGATAAATAGCTGAGATATCTCACCTTAATTTAAATAATGTGTTGAAGCTCCTCTGTTCGCTACACATTCATTAAATCGTCGCGGCATTGATTGGATTCGTTGATTGATATGTTTTTTCGTAGAGCCTTTAATGTTTGTAGAGGGTGCGCTGAGTTTTGTAACCTTCTTTCCATCATATCTCATACACGTTCAATAGGGGAAAGGTCTGGGAGATCGAGAAGAAGAAAAAGTCTAAAGTAACATATGCATTGTCCTGCTGACAAAGTGGATTTTGCAATGTTTCCAAAAAGGGAAGCAGATGTGGTTTCAAAACTTTGTAGATATAGCGCTGGGCAGTCATGCTACCTCGAATGAACATTAATCGTGACCTGCTGCCGTAAGCAATGGCACCCCATACCATAACACCCACAGTGCGATGAATATGCCGTTAGATAGAAAATTGGACGTTCCGACATTTACCACGTCTTCTCCTTACTCTTGCACGTCCATCATGTGTGCCTATACAGAACCTGGACTCATTGCTAAATACGATTGAGTTTCATTCCATATTCCATTGAAGTTTCTCCCTACTCCATGCCAATTGTTGCTGATGATGCTGTGAGATCAGAGGTAATACAAGATGTGGATTGTGTGAAAACAGTTCAAAAGACCTTATTCGGCGATAAACTTTCCTTATTGTTATTGTCCTTTCGAAAGCATCAAACCACTGGCACTGATTCCCAACTGCCCTTGTTGTGGAAAGTCGATCTCTAAGTGCTAGTTGTCTCAAATCACGATCCTGTCGCTCTGTAGACTGTCTTTGGCGTCCAGTACCTATAAAGATCCCCACAGACTATCGTTTTTTTATCCTTCTTAATCGCCGATTAATACTGCTCAGTTGGACTTTTATTTCCCTACACTTAATTTAATTTTAAACCGTCTTAATCGCCGAAAGCTGCAGTCGTACACCAAAAAAACATAAATAACGCGTTTTTATTTGTCACAAGAATGACGATTAAAGACGTTCTGCACCACACACTTCGTTTTTAAATAAAGATAGGGTTTTGAAAGTGTAGGGCTGCAAGTAGCGTCTCAAAGTAATTGTGTTTCATATTTTCAGAGAATTAAGGTAATTCCACCTGCACGTTTTCCATCGCTTCTACAAACTCCAAGAGGCTCTAACACAAATGGGTTTTTAGATAAATTAGAGCTCTCTTGATAATATCACTCATCTGACTGTGTGCTTAACCCATGTAGGCCATAAATATCAGCATTTTCGTCGCAAATGCAGTTGTGCTGTTCACACACAGACAGACCAAGTCTGAGAGCGATGGAAATATGGAATGTTTTGTTATCTAGAAAATTTCCCAATGACAAAGATGGAAGTACGTTAAGCCAAGCATTACTTTCACGGGCCTAAAGAGCAAGTAAATGTGCCTTATCTTCACTTGTCTGGCATATGTTTGTAATATATTTGTGACGAGCTTGGCAAATAAAAAGTCAAAGTTTTCTATTTTTTTTGGTAATTTTTGTGATTGATTTTAAAGATTGCAAACAGATAACCTTTCTACAAAACAATTGCTGAAATCATTATCTACTCTCGCAAGAATATAGGAAGGTAAAATTTTGGAAAGCTAATCTAATACGTTATTGATTGAACCTAAAAAGGCAGAAATAGACAAGGTGAATGTATCTCTTAATCCGAGATCTCCAAATTTTACTGAAAAAGTGCTTTGTAACCAAGAATTTAATTTAATATTACAATTTGTTATGTTTTTAACCAAACTCTGTAATAAATTATTAAATTCAAGAGGTAAATCTGGAGATTTCCAACAAGGTGAACATATTAACAGGTATAGCCAACGAATATTTTAGAAAATAATAGGATATATGTGAGTCTATAAATTTTTAAATTTTGGTGCTAAAAGGTTTTAAAAATTATGTCTTTTTATTAATTGAGTGTTCAATTTCATTTGACGAAAAAGCACTTCCTAATAAATTAAAATTTGAAATGGAAATTGATGGAACAACACTCAAAAATTTAATAGTGTATTAGAATGACCTTTAGATTAAACAGTTAAGTCACACTTGTCAAAATTTAGATTTAAACCCAAATCTATACTTCCTCTAATTATTTTATAAAAATTATCTAAAACCGAATTTGGGTTTCCAGCAAGTGTACCGTCATCTAGATACCAAAGATTTATTTCTGTATCTAATGATGAAATAAGTGGATAAATTACTAAACTAAAAAGAGCTGGTCCAAAAGGATCTTCTTGTTGGACACCTCTTTCAAAAAGAATATATTGATCACCGTCACCTGTTAGGTATAAATTTTGCAACACCTAAAAAATCGACACGTTTGGAGGTTTCTCGGAAGCAGTCTATCACGGTCAAATGTTGCAGCAGTCAGAATTTGGGCGGCTCGACAAAACGAGGCCACTCACAAAATTTTAGCTTTGCTTTTTATAAATCATCAAACAAAAAGCCCACGGCATCCCGGTCTACACGTATTTTAAGCTTCGAAATGAACCAGGAGTACTACAGTCGTCTCGTTTTGCGCAAACTGATGGCTTAACTTGTTTTGCCTCTATGTTGTGAATCGTTTTGCTTTATGAAAATAGTTTGTTTAAAACAAAAAATTCGCGACTAGTTCTCGCAAAACGGTAGGGCGAGTTATATTCGCGCAGTGCAAATCCAGCTTAAGATTGTCCTTTTTTATACTTTCATTTTAAACACCTTGTTTAATGATTTTTAAGTAGTAATATATTTATTTTTGGGAGAGCCGATTAGATAATTGGATATTTTTGTCTATAGGTGTATTTTATTTCCTTAAATCAAAAACAATTGTTTCTCTACCTTAATTTTAAATTAATATACTATTAACATAGAAAATGCAACACTAAGTAGAAGGGGTGTAATTTTAAGCACACTTTTACGCTTTATAGGTCTACTGATAAAAAGAAGGTTTTTAAAATTTAAATTCGAAATTTTGCAAAATAGCTGAATTATCTCACCTTAAAGTTAATAATGTGTCGAAGCTCCTCTGTTCGCTACACATTCATTAAATCGTCGCGGCATTGATTGGATTAGTTAATTGATGTCTTCTTGGTGTACTGTATTCCACGCCATTTGAATTTGGTTTTGTAGAGCCTTCAATATTTGTAAAGGATGAGGTAGATTTTGCAACCTTCTTCGATAGGGAAAAGGTCTGGAGATCGAGGAGGCCACTGAAGCAAATTTACACAGAACGCTTTTGAAAAGTCGAAACTAACACGTGCGACATAAAGTGTGCATTGTCCTGCTGACAAAGTAAATTTTGCAATGTTTCCAAAACGGGAAGCGGATGTGGTTGCAAAACTTCGTGGATATTGCGCTGGGCAGTCATGCTACCTCGAAAGAACATTAATCGTGACCTGCTGCCGTAAGCAATGGCACCCCATACCATAACACCCAAAGTGCGATGAATATGCCGTTAGATAGAAAATTGGACGTTCCGCCTTTCACCACGTCTCCTTCTTACTCTTGCACAGCCATCATGTGTGCCCATACAGAACCTGGACTCATTGCTAAATACGATTAAGTTCCATTCCATAGTCCATTCAAGTTTCTCCCTACTCCATGCCAGTTGTTGCTGATGATGCTGTGGGATTAGAGGTAATACAAGATGTGGACGGTGTCAAAACAGTTCAAAAGACCTTATTCAGCGATAGACTTTCCTTATTGTTATTGTCCTTTCGAAAGCATCAAACCACTGGCACTGATTTCCAACTGCCCTTGTTGTGGAAAGTCGATCTCTAAGTGCTAGTTGCCTCAAATCACGATCCTGTCGCTCTGTAGACTGTCTTTGGCGTCCAGTACCTATAAAGATCCCCACAGACTATCGTTTTTTTTTATCCTTCTTAATCGCCGATTAATACTGCTCAGTTGGACTTTTATTTCCCTACACTTAATTTAATTTTAAACCGTCTTAATCGCCGAAAGCACTTAATTTAATTTTAAACCGTCTTAATCGCCGAAAGCTGCAGTCGTACACCAAAAAAACATAAATAACGCGTTTTTATTTGTCACAAGAATGACGATTAAAGACGTTCTGCACCACACACTTCGTTTTTAAATAAAGGCGGACGAATCGACGATTAAGATTTCAAACGCTGCCAGAAATTTTCACCGACGGTGTTATGTTCGGTTTTCGCCCACAAACTGGCAATTTCTGCTTAAAAAGAACGAGGTCTGTGGGGGCCTTAACTCGTCGATTTTGGCCTTCTTCGTTTTGATTCATTTGATTAGCGTGTTCTCTAAAGGAAAATTCGGCTTCATGTAACCCTATTATCCGACCCCTCTCAAACTAATAAACTTAAGTGAAATTAGCGCCTCTGCGAACTCCAGGCATGAGAATGCAATGAAACAAATAGAACCAAACCAATCCAATACAGAGAAATCCCTGAATATTAAGTAATCATGTTCATATTGTTCGGATCCTGATATAACAAAAAATGCATTTACAAAAGAAGTACGGTTCAAAATTTTATCAGCGTATACTTTCATGATAGCAAAGATGTTTACAATTTTTTATTAGAATTAAATGAATAATTCTGGGTGTTGCATTTTCTATGTCACCTAGTATATTATTTGGTAATTTATTTCCATTTTTTCTTTCTGAACAGCTGAACAGTAAAATTAATTACCAACCCAACTAATTATTGTTTTTAAAGTAATTAACACAAGTGAAAACGTATTTATTTTCAATTTCATTAAAATAATTTTATACCGCCGAAATAAATAACCTCTAAATTGAAAATTGTTTTATTTAAATTTAATGATTTTAATATTTTCGCGTAATTTTAAATTAGCTAAATGATAATATAATATTTAATATTGCTACCTATTTAAACCCATTTCATTTTGTTATTAAAAATACAAATATTAATTACGCAAAGGTAAGAGAATCTGTTCATTTTCTGTTTTTATAAGTAATTTAGTAGTATTATTTTAAATTAATTATTATTTAAATATTGCATGATTTAATTATAGTTTTAAATTATATAAAATTAAATTAAATCTGTATTGATATACCCACTTTGATTTTACCAAAGTTTTTACCCCGTCTTTTCTGGTTTAAATAGTACTAGATAATGTAAAATAAAAAAGGAATTAAAAAAAACTAATCCACTTAAAAAAAGAACTAAATTAAAATTATGAAATAATATTTCTTATATACATAGGAAATCCCATGTATTTTTT
>JAHBCN010015388.1:0-21034 GCA_019359885.1 Listronotus oregonensis
ATATATATATATATATATATATATATATATATATATATATATATATATATATATATATATATATATATATATATATATATATATATATATATATATATATATATATATATATATATATATATATATATATATATATATATATATATATATATATCAGCTATGAAAATTTAAATTGATAATTCTCAAAAATTTCATTTTATCAAAAAGCCATTGCTTTATATCTCGAGAAATATCAATATTAGTGATTTGCTTGAAGGGATTTTTTTGTAGAAAATTGAATTTTCTACCAGTTTGTTATTTATTTTTTTATAAATTCAGTCATTTATAAAATAATTTGAAAAAAATTGCATAAAAATCTGATTTAGTGACCCGTACAATCGTACAGATGCGCATTACAACTACGTCGTAATAGGTACTTTTGTAGAGCATTTAATCCTGGTTAAATCCCACTTTGGACCAATATGATAGCGGTAAATGCGGCTGAGATATAGATATTTTTAAGAAAATGTCAAAGTTTACGTATGTTTTAAATAAGAAATGTTTCCATGCACTGGGAAAGAACTTAAAGTTAACATTAAGGGCTCACATCTTCAATAAAATTTTGTATTGGAAGTAAAAAAAAAATAGTCGTAAAAAACACCCTGGTGGAAAATGTTTCAAGAAAAAATTACTGTTTACAGAAGCTCGAGACGAAAATGAAATTTTTACTTGGGTATGTATACAGTTTTATTTACATTCTTTTACAATTTTTATGTTATCTGAGATTTTTGTGTGCTGTTTGTATGGGATGAGACAACCACAGAGTTAAGTTTTTTGCAGGGTGTCCCAGAAGTAAGGAACACACAACGGCCGTTTCTTGGTGAAAAATGTTAACGTAAACTTGTTTTTGGTTGATAATTACTAAGATATTCGTTTCCGTTAAATTTTTTACTAAAAAGCGGTAAAAATTGGAAGGTGCACGAAAATTTAACCGTTCAAACTTTTGATGTTGTAGAGGGCGCTCCTACCTACGAGGATAATTTTTTGAGCTTTAAACTTTTTTGAAGTTTATAGCGCAAATGTACCCTCTTTAGGCCTGAAATTTTTCTTTTAGGACCCCGCAATTTTCCTATGGAATATGGGTTTTGGCCAATTGTTTTCAAACTTGGCAAAGTGATAGTTTTCGACACGCTAATCAAGTCCCACGGGAAAAACCCAAAAAACCCTTTAACCCCAAAATCACCCTTAAAAGTCTCCAAATCCCCAGTGACCTTTAAGGCTGATTTTGGGGTGATTGGGGGTTTTTGGGTTTTGTCCCTAGAACTTTTGATCAGCGTGTTAAAAACGTTCGAAAATTTTGAAAAAATTGGAAAAACCCATTTTCATCGGAAAATTGCGGGGTCCAAAGTCCGTTAATCTCGAAAACATTTGGTTCTGGAGACCTAAATGAGATATAAAGACGCCGGGGGAATTATAGTAACTTCGTTTTTAATAAACAGGCAATATCTAACTCAAAAAAATTATGCCACCTAAAAAAGTGGGGTAGGCCGTAGGCGCCCTCTCCGAACATCAAAAGTATGAACGAATTTAAATTTCTCCTCAAGAAAAACTAATTTTGTACCCTATTCTTTTATTACGGTTATAAGAGAAAACAAAAGCAACATTAAAAGTTTGACACCCTGTATCTTAGTTATTATTAACTTTGTGATAAGGCAAGTTTACGTTAATTATTATTTTGCCTAAATTTGCAGTTGTCGTGTCCCATTACTTTTGGGACACCCTGTATGCATTATATTATTGTTATCTCATTTGTTTCATACAAAACACGAAAATAAAAGGTTTTAGAAAATGTAAACGTATATAGTTTTAGATTATTTTTGACTAAACAGGCTATTAAAAAAAGTGTGGTGAATAGGGTACCTTCCTCCATCAGTAGTGTTTTGATTGAATGACATATTATATCAGTGTCAGGGTTGTTTGTGGAGCCCGGTGTTTATGTGCTTAAATTTTGCCCTTATCTAAGGTAGGTGTTTACCATTTCTTAGTGTTATTCTAAGGATTTTGTTAAAAATTTCAATTATATGTCTTATATTGATTGAAAATAAGCCTATTTTATAAAACATTTTAGTTTTTAGGCACAATGTTTTGGGTTAATGTGTAAAATATTTGTTTAAAATGTCTCTTATGGGGTTATTCGGACACGTCATCGCGGGCGAATTGGATAACTTTTTTAAAATTATTTATTTTATATTTGGGTTAATGATGCATTATTTTATTGTAGATGGTTCGCATATACAAAAGAAAAACAAATGCGAATGGTCCCAAGAAAAAATGACAAAAGCCCCAAATAAAGTCCTGAACAAATAGCTAACCATTAACTTAATTAACATAGCTAATCCATTAACTACAACCACTTGTCTGCGATGACGAATGTAGGATCAAATCCACTAAATAAGTCCTGCACCGACACCCATAAAAAATGTCTCCGCCAAAAGTTTATGGCTGATCTTATCAAAGCCTTGCTGAAGTCAGTTAGGCGCAGTTCAATTGGCCCTGGTTATCAATTTTGACAAACGTTTGGGAATAACAGGGAGGTTCTTAGGACCTTTAGGGTAAAAACCTGCTGTTCTTCAATAATTATTTAAACACATGTTTTTAAATTATACACATATACAATTTTTTTCCAGCATTTTTGCAAAGATTAAAAGTTTAGTTACAGGGCGATGGTGAGCAACGTCGGCTCTATTCCACTTTTATGTATAGGTATAAATGTGACTTTTTCCTTTTTGAATGTGCTGCTGTTTTCATTAAAAATTATTAATAGTGAAACAGCTAAATTAGCCATATAGTTATTTATAAATAATGGAAAAATTCCATCTGGCCCAGGACGCTTGCGGACATTTAATCCCCTAATGAGGTCGACGACTCTGTCGGGTGTGACGACAAGAGACCCATCGCCGTAGGAACCGACGTTCGCTCCTCTGTCATTATCCGTTTTTACGTAGACGCTCTTAAAAAAATCTGCGAAGAAATAACTCACACTATGGCATCAGAGGCAGTGCGAAATTTAAAATAAAGATTCTGAGGTATCGAGATATAAAACTTTCTTTTACTGGACACATAGCTCGAAAGTTCTTTAGTATCTGCTTGAATTTTTGCCTCTGATGTACGTGCAAAGTCATGAAAATCCCTTCTTATCAATTGTTTTGAAAGACGGCGCAGGCGAGAAAATGTAAGATAAAAGATCCTATCGTTAAATCTTTTGCATTTTTTGTGATGCTTATTTTTTCCGTTAATTTTCTTAAATATGAGTATTCCACCTGCAGAAACAATGGCGTTACTGACAATTTGTTATAAAAGTGAAAAATAATATTTAAAAAAAAAATTATTAGAGGAACTACTAGGTTTATTTCTATAACATTATTAACAAAAAATTTATAAAATTTTATGTAGAATCTAAAAATAACTTAAAAAAACCCTTTTCATTAAAAAACACTTAAGGTATATTGCCACCTTTTTTGAACCACCCGATATACAAAAATAATTTTAAACCATGCATCTTAACTCTTTCTAAGACTTTTGTATGTAAAGTTTTCTTTACTGTTATTCTCAAAACAAATGAGATAATGAACTTCTACTTCTTCTTCCCTGGGAGCCATCTTGATTCACTACCGGAGGCAGCGCAGCCTCATGGGCTTTTTGTGCCTAATCTCCCATTATCTTTTATATCATTCCTCCCATTAGTCTTGTTCCTTCTACAAGTCTGTACACCCGAGACTGGTTGGTTGATATATTCCTGTGGGCTATTTCCGGTTGCCCAAATAATGCCTGTCTTTTGATTCAATGCTTTACATTCGCACAGGATATGGTAGGCTGTTTCTTCCCCCTTATCGCACATTCTGCAACTTGGGTTCCCATTGTATAAGCCTATCTTGTGTAGGTGTCCTCTTAGGTTATCATGTTCTGTTAGCACCCCTACTGTTATGCAAAGTCCTACTTTGTCTGAGTAGTTCTTCCTTCGTTCTTTTGGATGCGCCTCTTATGAAGCTTTTTCCATGTCTAATTCTACTGAGGTTTCCCCAGTATTCTTTGTATTTGTTTCGGATCCATTTCCTGGTTTGCCCTCGTGCTGTGGTTTTGGTCACTCCAAGAGCAGGTTCTGGTCCAAAGTATGGTGTAGTTGATCCCTGTCTCGCTAGCTCATCCGCTTTTTCGTTGCCTTCTATCCCCGAATGTCCTGGTACCCACAAGAGAGTTACTCTGTTGCGTTCTCTCAGAACTTCCAGTTCTTTTTGGCATTCCCATGTCAGCTTGGACGTTACCTTGGGGTTTACTAGTGCCCCCAGTGGCGCTTAGCTGTCTGGTATTATGCAGATCCGCTTGTTTTTATAAGCCCTTCTGTTATTGTCTGAACTTTAATCTATGGTTGACTCACCATATCCAAAAATATTTGTTTTTTACATTTTTCTCCTTGTTTGGTATTTACATAAAGAACCACTGTTTTTATATTACTCCTAACCTTTGTGTTACACCCTGCATTGCTTCTGAATACACAGATCTTTATATTTTCCCTAAATGGTCTGAACCCTACACTTAACCATTCAGCTAGGGAAGCAATCCTTGTCGGACTTCATACGTAACAAAATACCTTGGATAATACTCACAATCGAAATATTTTACAAAAGTCTGGCCACCGTGAGCAACAACAGTGTCAAAACCGGGGTCCGGCAAAAAGATGGATTCATCTCCGTACTGTATATTCTGCGTCAAAACGTCGACGAGAAACATTGCTCTCAACTGTCCGTTTTTGCGTGAGCTGTGCTTACATGCGCTCTGAGGGTGCTTTGAAAATATCTCCTGCGCCAAACATGAAACGTTTACCTGGGAAAAGAAAACATGTTTTAAACGGGTTTTAAAAAAGAAAATTTTTGACCCATATGATGTAAAAAAAATCTCATATTTATACAAAGTAAATTTTAAGTGGTTTTTAGTGACTTCACGGAATTAAGCAAATTTTTCAAGTATTATTTTTTCGAAATCTTAACAAGTAGAAAAATGGCTTAATAAAAAACGACCCATTTAATTGACGTTTAGTCCGGAATTGTCTACAAAAGGTGGTAAAAAATGCCGGTATAGCGCCAGTATTTTGATAAGAACTCTGTATACTAGCAGCATATTATTATTATTAAATTCTTTATTTAGCTAATATTTCAGCTAATCAATAATTTACATAGGCAAACAGAATATAGTTAAAATGAAATACAATACATACTTAGAACTATTAAAACTAAAGAAATCGGTAGTCACAGCCTCATTAAACCATTTAAAAATGTAAGTCACAAACGTAATAAATAAAAATTAAAAATAAAACTAACAAAAGTAAAATAGTCTAAGAATAGGTCATATTATAAAAATACATAAAAAAGTCAAGAATACATAGAATCACTAAAAAATAATTAAATTTATAAAATACAATAAAAATACACAAAAAAAATAAGGGAAATCTAATTTGGGGTCAGCAAAGCAAATCCCAACACAAAAAGAAAACAAACAAAAACAAGACAAGCAGCTAATATACATATTACAAAATGTTGCACTCTTTTAGAAGGTATGTCTTAAGTTGAGCTTTAAAAGTTGCAAGTGAATTGACATTTTTCAAATCTTGAGGCAACTTATTAAATGTATCCAAACCTAAAAAAAAAGGGAATTTGGGCACATTTTTTTATTTTTGGGTAATAAAAAATATTTTGTTGTCTTGTACTATATGAATGTATGTCACGATTATAAGTCAATTTATTAACTAGATATGAAGGAGCATTACCCAGTTTAATTTTAAATACGAACACCAAAACACAAAATTTAAAATATTCCGAAACTGGTAACCATCGCAAGCACTGATGCATTAGCCTAATCGGAGTATATTTAGAGCAACACAATATCAGCTCTCATTGCCCTGTTTTGTAATTTTTGCAATCTATTTAATTCATTTTGACCCAGCATATATAAAATAGTTGCACAATAATTAAAATGTGGCAGTATAATTGTATTATATATTGTAAGCTTTGACCAAAAAGAGAGAAAAGATGAACATCGCGATAAATAGTTTATTGAATTGCTTAACTTAGAAATAACAAAATTTGCATGATCTTTGAATTTTAGTTTATCATCTATTATAACGCCTAGATATTTAATTTTTGTAACTTGTTCGATGTTACTACCTCCAATTTGAATAAAGAAGCTGTTGCTAGCAAAGTATGTTTTAACTCTCTCGGTGGCTATTAACATATATTTACTTTTAGTTGCGTTAATACTTAACAGATTTCCACACATATACTTGTAAATGCTGTTCAGTGCATTATTCATCTTTATAACTAACGACTCTACGTCAGTGCCAGAAACATACACCAAAGTATCATCCGCAAACAGATGAATTTTACTCCTTCTGACTCAACAGCACCCAGAATGTTATTAATATACAACACAAGAGTATTGGCCCCAGTATGCTTCCCTGTGGAACACCATGATTGTTTATAACTTCCCGGATGATATCCCATTAATTTTTACCCTTTGTCTTCTGTCCTTCAAGTAACTGTCAAACCACTTTAAGACAGTCCCTCGCAGACCAATATAATTTAGACATCAAGGTGCCACGATCTATAGTTTCAAAAGCCCGTTGTAAATCCAGAAAAACTGCTAGCGTCATATTACCACAATCTATTTCACTCTTCCATTCATCAAGCACACTGCAAGTGCAGTCTCAGGCTATGATTCCATCTAAATCCTGACTGTTTTTCGATTACTACATTATTAACTTCAATAAAGTCAGCAAGTTGGCCATATACAGCTTTTCTAATATTTTTTCTACTGAAGGTAACTTATTAATCGGTCGAAAGTTTCCTGCTTCTACACAATTATCCTTTTTTTGCACAGGCACGACAGTGGAGATTTTAAATCTAATGGAACAACACCTTGTTCGAGAGATGAATTAATTAAATTTAATAGGGATTTTCTATACTTTCATAAACGTTTTTGATCAAAGGAATATCCAACTCATCTGACTAGTTTTATTTTTTAATGAAAATACAGTCTTCCTTAGTGATTCTCTATCCATTAACTTGAAATCTGAAAAATAATTTAAAGAATCAGAGCCCAAACGGTCCGTACCAGAGTGTGATTGATCTATTTGATTAATTATATTATTTATGCTAAGGATATAAAATGTATTTAATTTGTCGGGCAATAAATTTTTGTCACTAACTACATCATTATCAAACTGAATTTCCTTAATCTTATTTTTATTTTTAGGTAAAATACTTTTTAAAGGTATCCCACATTTCAGATGAATTATTTTTGCAATTATCTATTTTCGATTAAAAAAACTTAATTTTTTCCTCTCTGATAATTTTTACTGCAGTGTTCCTATTTGACTTATATATTCTATGTTTGGCTTCACACTTATTATATTTATAATCCTTATAACTATTATCACGCAACTGCACCGCATTTTAGTTCTATCATTCCACCATTGGCTTATATCTAGGTAAAATTTTAACTTCTTTTTTAGGTGCTACTTCATTCAAAACATTCATTATACTTTCATACAGGTTTAAAAATTTTATATTAACATCCCGCTCCGAAAAATCCCAATTTACACTTAATAATCTAGTCGCAATCAACCCATAATCGATATGTCGTGCTGACCCTGAGACATAGATAAATCTAGAGACAATAAATAATGATCACTTATTCTAGGAACGTGTAATACATTTGTCTGTATCTCGTCAATATTTGTAAAAACTAAATCTATTATACTACCCCCCTGCATATTGGCTCTTGTAATTTCAAATACCCCTTGTTTTAACCCTATTTCCTGTGTATATTGTTTAATTCTATTCGAATAAAAATCATTTGATATCCAGTTGATATTAAAATCGCCCACAATTATGACTGGTATCCTCACGTCACACACAAACTCATTACACCAGTTCTCAAAAATATCATATCAGCTAGTTCATTATTACTGTGAACATGGACAATAGGCTCCTTGTATAAATTTTGATCCAAAAACACGTCCACGTCATATCTCTTCCCTTGCCTATTAAAAAACCATCTCCCAAATATATTTTCTCAGAAAAAATAATTATGGCGTAGTTACGATTTAAAGTTTATATCTGGCCCGTTAAATTTGACGTCAGATCAAAAAGCTGTGTGACGAGACAAGGGTTGCCGAGTTCCATTATTAGTATTTTTTGGTTGCTCAATTTATTTTATCCAAAGCAAAAAGAGGAAATCTATCGCGTTCCTTTATTCGGATTTAAGACATATCGGTTTAATTTTAATACAACATAATAAGTGTAAAGGGTAATTACATCGTCCAAATCCATAAAATTACTATAAAAAAATATACATTTCATAAAAAAACAGGTTAAAGCTTCCAAAACTGTTCATTATCATTTGAGAAAAACACCTGCAAGTAATCATGATTACTAACTATTTGAACCAATGCAATAGGTTGCATTTTTGGGTGATTGCCAGAGAAATAGAGAAGAGGAGAAAGCGCTTCAATCTGCGCGAAAAGTCTAATATAGGGCGCCGCCATGGTTGCTTTCGCTTGTCATTTGTCATCATTTGTGCTTGTCATATCATAATCTTGTTTGTAAACAAAAATTTAATTAAAATGGTTTTGGATGAATAATATTACGTTTTATAAATAAAATTAAAGTTTTAAGATGAAAACATGTACCATTATTAAACAGTATACTATGCAGGTGAATTATTTGTATAAATTCCAAAATATTTATGGGTTAAAAGATTTTTTTCTTGGTAAAAAGCTCAGAATATAATCCTAGCTAGTTTGGTGTTTTTGATTTTTTTAGTAAGGAAAAAAAAAGCAGAATACGTTATAATTACATATAATATATATTACAGTTTTTAATGAAAAGGGCAAGAAAATCCAGGTGACTTGGCAGTATTTTGTTTTAAAAAACCATAAATGGAAATACTAAAATCGAAATACCAACTTGTTTACCCAAAGAAGCTTTAATAATTTTATCCAATAACTTCAGTGCTGTCTTTAGAACTCTAAAGAAAACATATATTTTTAATGGATTCAAAATTAGTGTACAGTATTTTACATTTTTTTATGAGAACATGCGATATGGACAAATGGCATTTTATTAAATAAAATAAATAATCAGTAAAGATGTGTTTTATTACTACACTACATGTCGATTTATTTCAAATATTAAACCTACACTGTATTTTATGTCAAATGTTTTTTTTTGCATTAAGAAGTAAATTTACTTTAAGAAATGACACTAGCTAATACATGTAGTTGGCCCAATGTAAAACCTTTATTTTATAAAATGGTTGTTTAAAAATATTTATAATCTTTTATCATCTTAAGCAGGTGATCATAAGTGTGAGTTTTTTCCTTACTATGATTATACTAACCTCTTAACTTATGCCACTCGTTTTGTTTAGGCTTATACCTTTTTAAACAATGCTCAGGTCGGTTGCCATTCACATGTCTTTTTCTTATGAGACTCTTTTTTTTTCAATACTTATAAACCTTTTTTTTAGTTTTCAGAATACCACCAGACATAGTCCTTGCCTTTGTAGCTTATTTCCCCAAATTTTTTAAAATAATTTTTAGTGGAGAATAGGTTTTTTTTGACAATTATTGTAAAATTGCGAACATAAATTTCTGTTTCCTGTTAAACTAATGTTATTGTATAATTTAAGATAATTTTTATCGATGTTTAAATACCATAGATCAAAAACAATTCTAATTGAACAAATTTTTTCATAATTAGTTTAAATTTAGGCTGCTGCAGAGACAATTTGAATGATTAATATGTGGCAATTGTCAATACTAAGATACCGTAATAATAGAGTTACATAGACACAATCATGGGCAAGTTCACACTCTCCCTCTGAGGAATAGAAAAGTGGCATTCTTACACTTAATCCGGTAGGTTAGTTTGACAACAAAAAGGCTTAAACTGTTGGGTTAACAATAAAACAATATATTTTTATTAATAGGTTTTATTGACCATTAAATGGAATCAACTTGGTTAACTTATTTCTTATTTTTTCCCCTTGAATAGTTTTGGTATGGTGTTTCGTCATGGAATTGTTGATAATTGGTGGGTACTTGGGTGGAAATGCCATCCAAAAAAAAAGTAAAGGTATAACATTTTGTCTTAAAATCTTTCCTTGTCCTATATGTTCACTATCCAAGAACTGATTTGAACAAATATACCTGCTAGCTGACCAATTGTTCATTTGCAGTACACTCAACCATTTTTTAACCTTCGGAAATCTAAAATTAAAATATTACATGTAAATTTTGTTGCGTCTGCAAGTATGCAAAAATCAAGAGACCTAAAATATTATAATGTATGTTATCTTAAAAAATACAATTAAACTATTTTAGCTTTAATTTTTCTAGGTTTTTATTTACACAATAAAATATTTTTACTATATAAAATGGGGTACTTACTAACGAAAATAATATCTTCTACTGTACTATATCTTCTAGAATTGGAACACCCTCTCACGCAACAAGACATATTAAACTAAATTAAAGCATTATAAATGGAACACTAAACTAAAATAAAACTAAAGATACTGAGCCAAATCTAATCCAAAAAGTAAACAAAACATTTACGTAAAAATCTTGTTTATACGACAACTCTTTTTTAATCCACGAGAACAACAAAGAAAACAAAACTGTTATGTCAAATGTCAATTTTGATTTGACAAGTAGAAGCAACCATGGCGGCTTACATGCCGTCCTCGTAAAATTGGATGCGCAGTGGTCGAAGCGCTTTCTCCCTCCTTCTATTTCTATGGTGATTGCACATACATGTACAGATAATTGTTTTTAAATAGCTAGGCTTTAACAAATTGGTGAGAGATCTGTCATTTTGAGAAAATACTAATTTATATGATAACTAAAAAGTGAATAATTTCGTGACTAATTAAATAACTTCTTCTGTTTGACATTTCAAACAGTTTGATTGTATTACATTCTTGCTAATTTTTAGGGCTTAATGAAACAGGTACATTACTTGTACAGCGACGGCCATTAAATCTTGGGCAAAAAATTTGTCAAATTTTGACTTTTCTGCCAATGTTTGTAAATCGTCCTTTTTTACCTTGTTTTACTTTTAATTACTATAAATAAAGCGAAGTGTAAAAAAAATATTTATATTTTATAAAAACTAACAAATTAATAAATTAATGAACAATTTAATAAATTTAAACAAACTTAAATATCCTTCCAAACAAATTTAACATTTTATTGCGGCCACCTTTTTTTCTAAGCCTTCTAGTCATCGCCCGGGCGGATTTCCTCGTAACTTATTATTGTTATTATTAAATTCTTTATTTAGCTAATATTTCAGCTAATCAATAATTTACGTAGGCAAACAGAATATAGTTAAAACGAAATACAATACATACTTAAAGCTATTAAAACTAAAGAAATCGGTAGTCACAGCCACATTAAACCATTTAAAGATGTAAGTCACAAACGTAATAAATAAAAATTAAAAAAGAACAACTAACAAAAGTAAAATAGTCTAAGAATAGGTCATATTATAAAAATACATAAAAACTAAAAAATAATTAAATTTATAAAATACAATAAAAATACACAAAAAAAATAAGGGAAATCTAATTTGGGGTCAGCAAAGCAAATCTCAACACAAAAGAAAAACAAAAACAAGACAAGCAGCTAATATACATATTACAAAATGTTGCACTCTTTTAGAAGGTACGTCTTAAGTTGACTTTAAAAGTTGCAAGTGAATTGACATTTTTCAAATCTTGAGGCAACTTATTAAATGTATCCAAACCTTAAAAAAAAGGGAATTTTGGCACATTTTTTTATTTTTGGGTGCAATAAAAATTATTTTGTTGTCTTGTACTATAGGAATGTATGTCACGATTATAAGTCAATCTATTAACTAGATAGGAAGGAGCATTACCCAGTTTAATTTTAAATACAACTGGTAACCATCGCAATTTGCATTCCACGCCTCTAAAATTTTATCCCTAAGTCGTTTACATTTTGAGTCCTAAACTCATTTTCCCTATTTATTTTTTTAACTAAGCCCCAAAAATTTTCCATAACATTTAAATCCGGACTACGTGCGGGCCACGGTAAAACCCTGATACGCTGCTCTTCCATCCATCCATTCATCGACTTGCCGGCCATATGAATAGAACACTTATCTTGCTGAAAGATAAAATTTCTGTCCGAAAATCGATCCAGTCTAGAAGAAGCATGATATTCTGTAGTAGATCTATATACCTCCGCATTGAACCTTCCTTCGATAAAATAACATACACTCAGCCACCCCCAAACATTTACCGAAAATCGTCCACTACTTCTGTCCTTTTGGGTATATTTTTCATCAAATCGTGTTCCTTGGCCTGTATACCTTAAGTATCCCATTGTAGCACGACTGCAACATTTTTTCATCGGTGAATACTATATTTTCCCAAAAATCGGAGGTTCTAAGGGTAAAATTGTAGAGCAAATCCAATAGCGTCGTTCTTTATTTGCATTTGTTAAAAACGGTTTTAGGGTTGCCGAGTGGCGTTCTAACTACAGATTTAAATGGTTGGTTTCTCAAAACATTAACTAAATTATTGCCTTGTTCTCGATTCGATAGTTTGGGCGACCACTTCCAGCTCTTCTTTAAAGGGTGTGTTTCCTGCCATTTTTTTTAACAAAATGAATAGTACTCTTTGGGATGTTAAGCTCTTCCGCCAAATACCTTTCTGGCCAACCTCTCTGCCTAATATAATGAATACTTTTTGATCCAAAGTTAGGTTTGGCATTTTAAAAAATATTTTTAGACACTAACAATGGACACCTGTTTATTAGGTTTTTCAACAGGTATTTATATTCAGTAGAAGGTGGCATAAGCCCATTTTATGGGAAAGGAAAAAGAATTGCCCAAGATTTAATGGACGTTATCTGCACGTTTATTGTTGTGAAAACAAAAATACAAAATACTTTTTTAAAACACCTATACTTTTAACAATATCGTTAAATATACTTTCTAATAATTGTTTTTACTTGCGCGTCAGCTAAATGATAAGGTCAAAGCCCCCTTTCATTTGACGATGTCATTTGTTGTCATGCCCTGTGGTAGGTTGCCAACCAACCAGAGCCGTTGCAGAAAGGTGAATAAGGTATTTTGCAAAATTGAAAAAATGTTTAAAAAAGTATTAAGTGTGTCTATGCACAACCAAGAAGTCAGTTATTTCAATATATTAAAGTATGTTTATAACCTCCTCTTCAAAATAATAATTTTTCACCCGCGAGCATAGTGGATATTTTGGCAAATTTTCGGGAAAAAAAGTGACATTTACCTGTTTTTAATACTTATAAATATTTTATTTTATAAAAAAAGCTTAATTTTAAATTTCAGCCTTATGAAAGTTTTGTCATATATAAAAACGGTTAAAATAATTTTGACTTAAAATTATTGGTAAAATTTTACTTATTGGATTTCTGCCGATTTTATAATTTTTAAATATAAAGGTTTTTGGTGGCAAGAATTGAAAGAAAATGGCAACCTCTTTTTTTAAGTGGACTAACCTCAAAATGAGCAATACTTCCTAAAATTCCTCTTTCTTGAAACAATTACTATCAAATAGGAACATACACTGACTAAGCACTCACAGATTAAACAAATATACAAAATGTACGATATTTTATTGCTTATTTTTAGTAAAAAAACTTCAAATAAATCCAGTTCTTTCTTTTCGGCATTTACTGAATTATGAATTAGGCAGTCATTTATACAACATATATTGTATAAATGGTTGCCTAATTCATAATTAAGTAATTCATTCAAGGTGTTTTTTACTAAAAATAAACAATAAAATATTGTAAATAGTGTATTTTTTCAATATGTAAGTGCCTAATCAGCGTATGTTCCCATTTGATAGTAATCCATCTTCGGGGAGGAATTTTGGCTTTCCCTTTTGGTTAGTCCTCTTGCACCCCATAACTCAAAGACCAGGGTTACAAAAGCGCCCATAAAAAAGCCCCTATCCAAAAAATCATTAAAAAATTTGGGGAGGGAAATCCGTTAAGAAAATTTAACCAAATTTTTCTTTATTTTTTTAAACTCTACAAATTCACCACAAAACTTTTATTCAATTTTTAAATTTTTGGGTTTGATTTACCACCCATCCTCCAATCAAAATTGAAGTTACAGATTCGGCGTTAGCCTCCCCGTGTCGTGAAAAAAAGGGAAAATTTTCCGGGAAAGCCCTTTTGTCCCTCCTCCTTTTTAGGAGGAATTTCCCATAGGAAATTCTGTATCCTAACATCCTCTTTTCCTATCATGGGAATCGCCCCTTAAAGCGCGACTGGACATCCCTAATTCTTTTAGAGGGAAACGATCGTTTTATTGAAACAGCATAATATCTGTTAAAAAATAAAGACTTAGATGCTTTAAATATTATTAAAAAATTTGGGAGTGCTTTTAGACAAAATTACAGAATACATTATTTAAGGTAGTTCCCGCGACAGTCGTGAACAAAGATTTAGTTTAATTTTAATAACTTTTTTTTATGGAAAAATTTAAAAAAAAAACTTGGGTTCAGATTTGTGGTCAAAAAAAAAACACCGAAAATCCGGTAGACACCAAGCACACACCACTTTTTTTGTGGACCTGTGTTATTAATTTAAATTTAAATTGTATATTAAAAATAAATAAATAACTACTAAATTTGGGAATTTTAATTAAACAAATAAAAATACGACATAAACAAAAAATTTTCCAAATAAATAAAGAAACACCTTGGAAAAATGTTTAGAAAACTATTTTTTCCAAAGACTACAAATTAATGAAGCAATGTTCAATTTTTTTGAAAACATCTTTCCTTGATGACTTCTCTATATCTTCTTGGCATTGAGTCGAAAGAGTTTTTGACAAAAGGGAAGGTCTTCCGCCTTTTAATTTTTATTTTTTTTTATATACTAATCCTAATTTTATACCATTTTACAAACTAATTAAAAGTTTATCCAATATACCTTTTGCAAAAAAAAAACATTTTTTTTCAAAAAAAAAATAAAAATATTTTTCCAATTGGTGACGATATAAATTATATTTAAATATTTTTTGTTAAAATTTTCTGGGGTTTTTTGGAGTTAAGTTTTTGATTTCCATTTATTTTTCAAAATTACTTTTACTAAATACAATTTTTAAAAACATACCCGGTTTTTAATATCTCTATTTTGAATTGACGTTGTTATTTAAGGTTTCCCCCTGAGCAAATATCTAACCTGATTTACATTTTTTTAAAACTTTTAGTCACCCCAAACAATGTTCTTTACTTTTTTTTAGATAGTTTCCCAGTCTTAACATAAAATGAAATAAAGAAATCCTTTTTAAAATAATTAAAATCCTACACAAAAACCTTAAAATAGGCTAACAGAAATTGTCTTTCCCATGCATTTTGAAAAAATATAACAAAATTATATATTTTTTTTTACAAATATTTGTTTAAGAAGTTAAATTACTGGATAGCTGCCAGGTTGAAACCGATGGGGAAATCACAAAAACCCCTATTTACAGTGATTTGCTTCAAGGTATGCTTAATTTTTTTTTATTTTTAAATTGATTTGCTGTTTTCACACAAATGTCTTAATTTTTGTTAGCTTAACTTAATTTTTCTGCATAATCCTACCTTAAGATGTACTGACATTTATTAACCCTACTATTCTGTAAGCAATAAACCAATAGATTAGATGAAAGGAAACATGCTATTAAATCTTTATAAGAAAGCTATAACAATTTTCTAGAAAGGTGGTGAAAATCTTATATAGCGACCAAAACCTGGGTTAACTGGATATCGCATGTTGTAGCAGTGTTGTGTCAACTGACAACAGCATCAAATGGCAGGCATTAATGGAAACTAAAAACTGTCCTTTTTTTGATTAAGAAAAGTACCTAGTAAGTAACCATGGTTACTAACTGTTTGAACCAATGGAATACATTTTGGTTGTTAGATTTTTAAAAATGAACAAATTAATAGATCTGATAGCTTTGTAAGGGGGCCTTCTAAAATGGTTAAAGTGGATATTATACTGTGGGCAGTAATATCAATCATAGTGGTAGTAAGCTAGTAAAATAAAAAGGTAAATCAAAATTTTTAAAAAAAAATGGCTCAGTGGAAATTCTCCTTTGGGTTAAAATTTCAGTGGTGCTACAAATAAATAAACAATAGATATCCTTAATCCTTTTCGGTGCTGTACAATCAATTTTTCTCCAATGGCTGGGCACCATATTAAAAAACTTCCTGTAGGATCCCTTTTTTATCTCCTTTTTTAGTAAAAAAGTTCAAATGATATCACCAAAAATACAACAGAACCAAAACAACATAGGTGGTTTATGTGGATGTAGTGTGTGAATTACTAAAATTTCTTAAATAGTGTTTACAAAATAAAGGCTAAAATTCTAGTTTGGAATTTACAAATCACAAAATACGAAAGGAATTAAATTTATAAGGCCCTGCAAAAAAACACAAACTGGTGGCTGTTAATTCTGGGCGATGTTTTCAATGTTTTTAAAACATCGATATTTTATTTTTACCGATGTTTTGATTTGCTTTTCACAACCCATGATACGTCAAACATTGATGTCGACATCGATGTTTACCTTTCGATGTTTTAATATTATAAAAAAAGGTTTCGAACTTAATTTTTCTAGCTACAAAAATAAAAAAATTTATTTTTTAAGGGTAGTATTTTATGAAGTTGCTTAAAAGTGAAATTTGTGTCTTCGCTCCAGTCGGTATCCAACAACATTGCTTTTTTCTTGGATGGATTGTGTGTGAATCGCAACACCGCAAATCCCGGCTCGTATCGACAAACGATACTCGTTCAATTTCGGGGAATTACCACCTGGGACGTTATTTGGCCATTCCTTTTCCAAGATCCGTCAAATCTGTTGATAAATTAAATGAAAATTTAGAAGCTGAAAGTTTCGGGAATGACCAAAATATTGCCCCTGGCATAGTGGCATATTTGTCTTCTCGCTTTATTATCAAATTCCTATCCTAACGTCGGGGTGGCAACAAGATTTTTTTTTTAAATATCCTAATGTGCGTCAAAAGATTTAAAAACTGTTAATGTTTTAATACCTCCTTCAAGGAAACGGCTTTTTCAAAAGCCGGTAAAACTTGGCTGTTAAACGAAAGAGCTTTAGGAAAACGCATATCGTGTTTGCTTTCGTGTTAACATCGAGGGGTAATCGATGTTTGGTGTCGTGTCCCAGCACTTTTTGGGCGGGGTGGCGGGGATTACTCTACGCATCCTTCGGGTGTACTTTTCAGTTGCAAAGGGGGGGCATTTAATAATATACCACCATTTTTAAAAATAGTTCTTTTTTTCAAAAAGGTGTATACTATTTTAACCCTTTTTAAGTAAGCGGTTTTATTAAAGGGGTGTTTTTTTGGACTAGGTGTGAAAAAAAAAGTGTAAAATAGTTCTGATTCAAACAAAACCAATATCTATAGGTACCAGCCAGAAGAAAATATTAGGTGTTTGTAAATTTTTTTAGGTTTTTATGAATTTATGAATAAAAAACTTGCCTCTGTAATAAAAGTAGTAAAACCATTGTACATTATTCATTTCATGGCAATTTATTGATAAATTTATTTGGGTTTTTGTAAATATCGATCGACGTGTTTTTATCTTATTGCTGGTTTACAAGGTTTATATTTTTGCAAAATTAACCTACGCATGGGTGTATCATTTTTAATTCCTAGTAAATTAATGTAAAATCCGACCCCTGCGATGCGTCCCATCCGTCCGTGCCAACTAGTGGACGCCCCCTTAGGCCGGCCGTACATGCAACTTTTAGTCAAAACAACTGTTTAGTCGCGGGTTTAAAAAGTTTGGAAATGTATGTAGGTGCGGGGTTTCAACCGATAGTTTGTTCGATTTTTGTTAATCATCGCGCAACTATCGCGACGGTTCAATGAGTTTGCCATGTTTGGGGCGCATACGCTCAACTAAACAGTGTCCGCGGCTATTAAAAAACATAAATCGATACCTGAATTGACTGTATGCGCACCCGGCGACTAAACTGTTTGGTCGTCAAAAATCCAAAGCACGCAACTCGACAAACAGTTGCCCAACTGTTGTATGTATGCGGCCGGCCTTATAGTCTAGCTTTTTTAACATTTGTGTTTTAGTCCAAAAGCTTAAAAAGATTTTTTGAAGACCTCGGCCGTAGCCGGAGACTCCTCGTTGCCATCTAAGGGGCGCCGAATCCTTGTTTTTTCGTTTTTTAACGCCCTTTTAAAACGGGCTAGCCCCGAAATTTTCCGGATTCGCCGGACTGGCCCCCGGGCGGCAGGGCTTCCCCACCCGAAACTTTTTCGGTACGCCCAAAGTCTATTTTTAAACTCTGGGTACGCCACCGGCCACTGATATGAGGGCGAAGTATTCGATCATAGGGTCATATGGATATACCTTCAACCATATACCTACCTGAGGAGCCTTGCTGCTCGTTTCCAAACAGGTGATGAGAAAATAGTTCTATAGTCTGTCTCTTCGCCGACCAATCAGCATTTCAAAGATTAAAGATAAAAAAAAGTCTCACTTTTTCGTTATATTTATCGTGATTTGCCTAAAGCTATCTATTGTCAATGTGTATTTCTGGTTGCCATACTAAAGAGTGCCAAAATCAAAACAAAACCAATTGTCAAAAATTTTTACCAAAATCTTTCTTTTTGGATTTTTTTTCAAAATTACTGTGATATTTCTTATAAAAATTATATAAAAAAATGTTTATTGTAAAACATAGACTCTTAACGTTGACATGTGGATCAATTGTTTTTAAACTCCCGGAAACATTTTTATATTTTTCCTTTTTTCAGACCGCCAAAATTTTTGTACAAAGGCAGTTAAAAACAAAGTAAAGGGTTTCTGCGACCTTAGTGCCAAAAAACCTCTAGGGCAACCTGCACCGCATACGCACCCCCATTTAATAGGAGAAAATGAGGTGACTCCGATGATTAAAAAGGAAGAATACCAATGTAGGAGGCAAAAATTGGTAGAAGCAATAGTTCAGCATGCTCAAAAAAAAGGTAGCCAATGCGAGAATCATATGGTAAGCATATTTAAAAAATGTTGAAAAAATAAATTAAATTAGGTTTTAAAAGAAAGAAATAACTTACATTTTTAATAGTCAGTAGAAATGTATATGATAAAAATTACCTGTGTAAGATCTAAACTGAAACTAAATGGTGAAAATAATATAAGGTTTTCCGTAACAAATTCACTTAACAAAAAAAGACAGATAGGTAAGTTTATTAATATAATAAAAGTAGTAGTTGATGGCGGATTGATTACTTTATATATCACTTCAAAAAATATCTGTTTAGAGATGATAACAGGTGTTTTTTTTGGGATCTGATTAATGACGGAATTATTTGGCAAGTAATCGCACTAAAACAAATTTTGGTTAATTCTGGTTACTTTATAAAATTTAGTAGTAGATCAGAAGTAGTATTTTTAGCTCATATTAGGTAATACAATTGTTTTTCTGATTTGGTTATTTGCCAACATGTCAATCTGATTTGACACTTTGGGCAACAATCTTCTCGATATAGCAAATGACAGCCTCATTTGGGGGGTTAGGTTAGGTTTAAAATGAGTGGATTTTTCCCCCTCCTCGACCACTGGTCTATTGTGGTTCACACCTTTTTATATTTCTCCCAATGGATCAGACCCAATCGTTGGGAGGGTTTTTATTTTAAATCCCTGGAAATTTGCGGGGCAGCGTCAGACCCATCCCCCTTTCCCCCCCTGGTATAATGATGTGGTGCTCCCCTCTTGTTACAGAAACCAGATGTTACTTTAGGCCGTATCTCGGCCTTTTCTATGAAAACGGTCCTATCCGGTTTTTTTTTTATAGTGGGGGAAACCCCAAAAAGCGGTTCTTCCCTTCTGTTTGGATTCGGGGATCCCTTCCTAAGCACCCGTTTGTGCAGGATAGATTCCCCCCGTGAAACAGGCGCCTGTGACCAGGGCACCCAAAAACGGATCCCCCCCGTTTCAGTCGGCGTTGTCTGCGTGCCCTTTGGGGTGGACCTCTAAAAGGGTTTATCCGTTTCGGTCAACGACCTTTGTCACTTTTGTCCTATGGCGGTTCTGTCCGTTTTCTGTTTGGAGCTGGGGAAGTAATAGTTCCCAGGGAGACCCATTCCCAGTAAAACTAATCTCTGGGAGGTCGCCCTGTATCTCAGGACACCGGTTGCCTTGTGTTTGTCTGTGCTTCGGATCCCGTTCCTCCCTAGCAACAAAGTTGCCAATAACCAACAACTCTGCGCATTTCCACGGGCCCAACCAAACACGACAACACAGGGGGGTCATTTGAGGGTGGTTTTAAAAAAATGTTGCCTAATGAAGTTTTTCCAAAGATGGATCAAATTGACAAACTTAATTCTCTGACTTATTACATTTGGGTTGCTTTATCAATATGAAATTTAAACTATAAAGGTTTTGTCTTTAAATAACTTTAACCTCCTTTGTTAAAAATATTTTAGTAATCATACTCTTGTTGATTTTTTTAATAATAAATTTATAGACGTAAATTGCCCAGTGGATTAAACCATAGAAAAAACTTTTCCGAGGAATTATCAAAAAGATTGCTTTTTTAAAATTTTACTGTTATAAAGGTGGATTATTTTCTTGTGTTAGGAAAGGTCAATCTATGGTCAAGGACCTTTTTTTGCTGGAAAATTTTTCACTGCTAAATTATTTATTTTAAATATATGATTTAAGGATCCTTGTCCACACTTTTTTTAAAACCAAAATTTTAGCTCTTCCCAATTTTTTAAAAAAATAATTAAACCTATATTCTGTTAAATATACTGTTTTTCAAAAATATAAATTTCCATGATCAAAATTTTTCACCTTTTATAAAGACAAATTCAAAATTTTAACACACAATTCACATGGGGGAAAAATGTAGATAAATTTGGAACATTGGTTTTTTTTCCCCCTTTT
>JAHBCN010015389.1:0-21065 GCA_019359885.1 Listronotus oregonensis
CTCATCCTGGACACACTATATACAGGGTGTCCCAGAAGTAATGGGACACAGAGCAACAGCAGATTCCCTAGGTCGAAATAATGCAATTAACGTAAAGTTGCCTTATCCCAAAGTTAATAATAATTGAGATACAGGGTGTCAAACTTTTAATTTTGTTTTCGTTTTTTCTTAATAATTTCTTAACTAAATGACATAGCGGTATAAAATTGAGGATTTGGGGTTTTTTTGAGGCGAGAAATTTAAATTCGTCCATACTTTTAATGTTGCTGGTAGGGGGCGTCGGCTACGGCCTACCCCACTTGTTTTAGATGGCATAACTTTTTCAAAGCTTAGTGTATTGACCTGTTTATTAAAAAGAAGTTACTATAATTCTCTCTGCGTCAAAAATGTATACTTCATTTAAGTCTCTAGGAGCAACTGTTTTCGAGATAAATGCATTTTAAAGGACCCCGCAATTTTCTTATGGAAAATGGTTTTTGACCAATTGTTTTCAAACTTTGCAAAGTAATAGTTTTCAACACGCTGATCAAAAGTCTCCACGGGCACAAAACCCAAAAACCCCTCTAACCCCCCAAATTAGCCTTCAAGGTCACTAGGAATTTGAAGAATTTTGAGGCTGGTTTTGGGGGTTAGAGGGGTTTGTTGCTAGTCAAACGTGATACTTATTTAGCCATTAAGACATCCTACTAAAGTAAGCAAAGAAATCCTATTAATTTGCAGGCTATTTATGAATCAACTAACCTTTTAACTAAGGCATTTTTATTACCTGACACGGGTAAACCACAACATGTAAGCACTTGTTTTAAGACCCGGAAATGTATAAAATTTGTGGTTACTATTTTTGCCAGTATTTTTACATTTAACACTATACAACAACTACTTTGCCGCATTTTTAATATTTTATTCAATTGTTTACATTGTAATCAAGCTTGATTAAAGGAAAATTTGGCCACAGCAAGCGCTGCTATCGATTCAACTGTCCCCACTATAGACTTCGCACCTTGCCAATATTGGATGTTTTAAATTTGACTCTAACGCAAAGTTGCTTCTTTGTGAAACTAATAATATGCCGTTTAGTAACTTTAAAATTTTTAAGTATTTTTTTCAGCTTTATTTAAAGAAATATTTAAAAAAGAAAATCATATTTACTTTATCACTTTTTTTCGCTAAACGTTAATGCTTAAAAATTTGCAAGCCAAAGTTCCTTCTTTCGTCCACCATTAACTTTATTTTTTTACGATCTCTATATAAGATATTTTTGCTGGTTTAATAGCCGCTTTTTTTCATCTCTTTTAATGTGTCACAAGTTACCCTAGTGATTTTAAAATTTCCAAACATAAAGGAATAGTTATTTTCCTAACAAGTGCGCAAAGTGATACTTTTCCGCACGCGACTACCGTTGCCCGAACTACGCGAAGCGGAGTTCGCAAGCAGTCAAGTGCGGAAAAGTCACTTTGCAAGCGTTAGGAACAAAATTTTCCTACGAGCGTCAGATAATACCAATATTAAAGCAATGATTATTTTTTAAATTATGTTTAATCTGAAAGAACTACTACAACATATTTATAAATGGGAATTATTTGTTGATAACATTTACAACAAAAGAACAGTTATTAGCATATTGTAAATTAATTGCAGAACCTGTAATTTCATTTAGCGGGTGGCTTATGGAAGCGCTTATTGTACGGCTTGATGAAGGTTGACTTAGCTCAGGAGGGGAGTTGTTCATGGTCAATATTTTATTCGACATATCCTTTTCTGATTTGTGGATTCATCAATGTAGCTCTCAGCTACAGCCGTTGATTTCAGCCCCAAGTCGCTTGACATTGGTAATTCTTCTCCAGAATCCGCTAACATAGTCGCAGAGGATCGACGAAAACTATGTCCAGTGTACTTCTGGATTTTTTAATTTTAGGTATGCAGCAATTTCTGAAGGCATTTTACCTAATGAATTTATTCCCACACATTGCGTACTGCATGCTCCTTGTTTATACTGGACAAAAAAACGTCTGTGTGGGGTATGTGGTTTTCGCAAATTTGCATATTGACGGTACAATTGCAGATAAAGTCCGTTATTTGTTTCATCGGATACTACAAAGATTCTGGAAGTGTTATTTTTACTGTCAGGAATTTTCAATCATTATTTTTGTAAGTTCATCTCTCCTACAAGCACCGGCTAATCCAAAAATTGTAGCAACTTTTATTAGAAGGTAAATATTATCAGGTGCTTCTTTCATAAATCTTGAAACTTCTTCTTTGCTGAAAGTTTTTGATTTTTTTGGCCGGTATCCCACGTTTTGGTGTTTAAGTAGTGATGTTAGCTTGAAATATAAACTTAAATCAAGGTTCCTTTTCACTTTGAGGACACATTTTAACATAGAGTACTTACTCCATAAAGTATTAGGTTTATATGTTTTTTGCAAATCCGCAAAATAGGCCAAGAACACTTCTTCTTTAATACTTTTTGTCCCCTTGCTGGAGCACCAGTTTTCGAAATGACTATATTGATTCTCATATTTTTCACGAGATTTTGCTGGTAATAAATTCAAACTTACGGTATTTGCTGCATCCAGGATAGAATCTGGTAGCTCCTCATCGGAACTACTCATTTTAAATAATTATTTTTGTCGGATTTTTATTTAATTAAAAAAATACTATGACGCCTTTTCATTAAAAATGCTTGTTTGTATTGAAATTCATTTGTGCAATTGCTTGTTCATATGGAAACGAAGAAAAAATCTGACATGTGTTAAAATCACCAAGATTACGTATTGTTGCTTGATTGTCATAATCATTTATTATTATTATACAGGGTAATTAAAAAAATGTTTTTTTTGTGTTTTACTTGAAATATTGAAAATTACGAAGTAACAAACAAAAAAGAGAATAAACTAAAGCTTGCAATGGCTTCGTATATTGCATGAAATAGCCTACAATTACTAAAATACATATAAATCTTGCTTACCTGTAAGATTTTAGAGTAGTTTTACTTTTCCGCACGGCGTGCAGAAAAGTTAACTTTTCCGCACGCCGTGCGGAAAAGTGCAACTTTGCGCATTCAAATGCGTGCGGAAAAGTGGACATTTCCGCACGCTCGTAGGAAAAAACTTTTTCCGTCGTAGTAGACATTGATTTTTTTAATGTGACAGACATTGTCGTGTAAATAACATTTTCATAAATTGTTAGTCCTTCTGTCGTTAAAAATGGACCGTACCATTGACAAAATGATATATGTGATAACTTCATTACAAAAACCATCAAATTTGTGTGAAAACATTGAAAATACAGAGTGATTCCTAAGTGAAGGCTTTTTTTAACTCTGTATAAAACTCGTTGAAATAAGCAACTTTTCTAAACACATTTTTTAAAACCCAAAAATATCAAAGCTGCATAAATGTATTTTAAAATGTGTCTAGTACGGTCCTGGGCATAAAAAGATAGTTTATTTCTCATTTACCTTTGTTTTTTGTCTTGTTAATCACACATTATGAATCAGTCGCATTGCTTTAACCGGCGAGGGTAAATTTAAATTTTAAATCATTGTTAAATCGCGAAAATGGCATAGTTCAAAAACAATTAATACGTGGATCCATGTTAGGCGTATAAACAAACCTATTTTTAATTAGTAAAATATGGATTAATTAGATTTTAAGGAAGAAAATGCGATTCCTCAAGAAATTTGGTAATTGTCTCGAAAGTTGCCTCTCTCGATTTTGACCAAATTTGGTATACGGGTTTTTTTGGGGCGCTGATTACAATCTGAAAAAATATTTTTTCGGCAACGTTTGTTTTTGAGATATTCATCATCAAATTTGAAAATCAAACTAACCTCATTTTCACTAATTCCCCTTCTTTTGTACACAATTCTTGATTTTTACGCTAAAGTCACAAATATTTATAAACACCTCTTTAAAACCTTGTATTTTTATTTATTTTATACCTTTTTTCATAAAATTGCAACTTTTAAGTTCAAAAGCAGCAGCATATTTGTTTACAAAACCCTAGTGTATACTGGTTGCGACCAAGTTGAGGCGTGTGAAAGTGGAGTTTGCAATTAAATGGAAAAAGGTTAAAATAAATATAAAAACAAGTTTTTAAAAGGTGTTTGTGAAATATTTTGCATTTATGTAAAAATCAAAATTGTCAAAGGAGAATAGTGTAAATAAGGTTAGTTTGATTTTGACTTTGTATTGAAAAAAGAAATATCATTCGAATAACGAAACTTTGTCATCGAAAAGTTATTTTTTCAGATTAATAATTAGATAAAAATTTAAAATACGGTACAAAAGCTACAATACGTTTTAATTTTTAAATAGTTTTTGGTCAAAAATTTACTTACACCACGAAAATATTAGTACAAATTTTAACAATTATATTTTAGACCAAAAATATGCTATGTAAATTAATTTGCTAGTTTATTTTGCCCATTTATCTATGGTAATAATAAAATTGTATATAATCTTTATTTTATTTAAGGTAACTTTATGATTTTAATAATTTTGTCTGGCTGGACAATAGACAAGTTTGGCTAGTTTTTTACATATAATTAAAGAATTCTTAATTTTAAGCTTTATTTTCAAAACGGTAAGTTTTAAAATGTCACCAAAATAAATTTTGGAAAAAAATAAATGCTCTAGAAGTTGAAATTGTATGACTGTCAAGACAATGTTTTGAGAGAGTTTAAGCTTCATTTGTGTGACTTAAAATAAACAGCAATTTTACTAAAATCATTCTTTCTTTCAGCCTATCTCAAGAATCTGATTCAATCCTTTTTCTCAAAGAAAACCAAATATTTTTATCTACTTTTTTTTGCTTGTGGTATTTCCATAATTTAGTAAGACATGAACACGGGGATAATAAAACAACAAATTAATTTCTAATGATAATACAATATTTAGGGATTGGTATTATGTATTATAATTATATTATTTAAAAGATCAAAAGAAATATTTTAGACTGATTATTTCCTTCCTATTAATTTTGACCAATCGCTATCAAGAATTGGTATGTCAAATATAAATTTTAAGTGGAAAAATTACTTAACAACTGTCAACTTAGCTGTCAGCAGTTTTTCCGGAAAAAAAAATCGGAAAACTTTCATGCAAGTTTGACAAGTTGCCTTGTAAAAACAAACTTGATGGTTTCTATGCTGTGTTGCTATGTACCGTTACCAACAACAAAGATCACAAACGACGCTTATGGATTTATTAATTTATTAACTGAAACTCAAAATAAATCGGTTTGGAAACGTTTTCGAAAGTAAAATTAATGCGACTGTTGAAAATAGTGTTCCACTAAATACTCAGAAAACTCACAAATCGATCTGGAAGCAATTTATGGAATTTTGCCAAGCAAAAAATTGCCTATTACTCCAGACAACAACTACTCGAGCTAAATTTAATCCTCAAGGACTGTGCATGGAACATGCGTAAAGCTAATGGGGAAGACTACAAAGAACTGTGTGTAAAAGTAATGTGGAATATCGTTGCCAAAAAACTGCAGAAAAAATATTTTCAAGAATTTAATATCGTGTTCGACCCATTCCACGACATTACCTTTAAGCCAGCTAGAGATGCTCGAAATGCAAAAAGGAGAAGTCTCCAGAAACATGAAGAAAAAAGGAAAACAAGTTCAGCTTCTTTAAATATGGACGACTACTACAAGATGGTGTCCTTATGGGATGGGACAACCCCAACCGGGTTGCAGCGTAAATTTTACTTTATTGCAGCAGTTGAGCTTGCTTGGAGGGGCGGAGAAGCGGCTCGTTGCTTAACAGAACATTTTAAAGAAGAAATTAATAATTATGGAATCAAAACAGGTGAGATATTGCTTTTTAATTTTGCAACAAAATTTGTAAATGTTTATTGTAACTTGGCAGAAAAAACGCTTATATCAAAACAAAATATGTGCGCATACTTTTTATCTTGGCGTAAAATCTGTTTTCGCAATTTTTTAATGTCTTTTTTGCATTACCTTGTATAAATCACGTTTGCCATTTTTTTAGCATCCAAAATTTGCTAGCTGTACTATTTTTGTAAAAAAAATCAAAAAATCAAAAACGATATATAACCATTTTCCTTTTGCTTTTCCAAAAAAATTAAAAGTTACATACATCTACTTTAAAATCACACTACAAAATATATTTTGACATTTAAGTCAAATTATGTATCCCTTGTTTCAGGAAGGATCGAGTATAACACAGTCTTCAGCAAAACTGCACAAGGTGGTGCAAAAAATATGTGCGATAGCAAGTAGCTTGTTCCTAATTCAAAAAACCCTGAGTTTTGTCCGGTACGTTTGTACAAATCCCTGTTAAACAAACGAACGTCTGAAATAACAACAAATAGATTGTTTTTGACACCAAATTCAGCATGGCAATCCAATCGTAGCACTGGATGGTTTAAAAACATTCCTGTTGGAAGAAATGAACAAAAGACGCAGCCCAAAAAACAGGTATGAACACGACAGAAGTTAAAATATCCAACCATTCTATGCAATTACTGCTGTTACTAATCTGGCAAAGGCCGGTGTAGGCGAGCAGCAACTCATCAAAATCACAGGGCAATCTAAAGCTGCGTCTATCCAACCGTATCTACAAATGGACGGTCAACATCATTCAAATATCATCACTGCCTTAAGAACCGTCCAAAATAATGTACCATCTACAAGCTTCGAAGCTCCCTTAAAAAGACAGAAAATAGACACTCCTTTGAGCCAACACCATTAATCGTTTGACACTTCTCACAGCAACATAGAGAATAGTGCTACTACAAACATAATTAAACACAATTTAACCGATATGGCTAGGAATACTCCTGTAACCTACAATAATTGTAATTTTTATATTAATTGTAATTTAAAATGAGTTTGAAGTAATTACCTTTCCTAGCTTGAAAGTTATATTGTTCTTATTAATTATTGTTCTTATTGTTTTAATAAAAAAATGTTGTATTAAAATAAAATGTTTATTTAACTCAGGAAATAATCTTACCAAATATCCCTCGTCCATATAATTTTTACTGTGGAAAAATTGGAACACTCGTTTCTAAGTAATCTGTTTTAACAAATAGCATTCGCAAAAGTGGAAAAATCCTTGTCTTCGACTCGGATTTTTAAAACCACTCTCGCTCATGCAATTTGTTAAAACAAATTACTTAGAAACTCGTTTTTCCGAATTTTTACGGAAAAATTAAATGCACTAGGGATATTACCCCCGAAAATGTAATTAAAATAATATTTATTTGAGTGATTATCTTAAACAGAGCTTAACCAAAGCAAAGTTTTTAGTTGTCACCATGGAAGATTACTTGATGTTTAAAGGTTTATTGCAACTCTGGTTGAAAAGCTGACCCGAAGGCTAATATTTCACCAATATAAAATATTAACGTTAAGATGCTTGTATATTAAAGGCCTTTTGCTTGTTTAAAAAAATAGAACAGGAAATGCTTTTTGCACACACTGGATGATGCTATTCAAATAAGAATTATTAATTAAAAAGTAGAAAAAAAATCGTTATTAGGCAAATGTTATTATTGTTTAAGTATATATTCGTTTAAAAGCCTTTAAATTTGAAAAATGAATACGGTGATACGTTTTAAAGAGCAAGCAAATAAGTGAATAAATTACTTAAATTTCATATTTTTAAGAAACGTTAATTTTTATGGAAATGGGGATTTTAAAAAAGGGCATTAAAATGATTTACTCTTCATTTGCCCTTTGTACTAAAAACAGCCGTTAAAATTTTTAAGACACGTATCGCAAAGGTTTATCCAGACTATAATCTTTGTGAATGCTTAAAAATCCCGGGGAACATCATTACTACACGCCATTTAACCTTTAGCGTGATGTTTTCAAAACCTTGTCAATAGAGAGTGTGCCTCTTGTGTGCAGATGTTAAATTTTATGCCGTTAAACTTTCTTTAGTAAATTTGGTTTTTAATAAAATAAAATTGTATTAACATAATAAAGAAAATAAACTTAAAAGCAACAAAAATGTTATTGTCATTTACTAATTTGGTGCCATTCAAAAATAATTTTTAATTAAGAAACATTGGTAAATATCATTAAAATATCCTTAATACTAATTTAAAAGAAAATTTTAATTTATGCTAAAATAAAAATAGTTTTATTTATTAAAGTTGGTAATTCCATAGACAGTGTAGAGAGTAATAATATAAAGCCTTTTTTTTAAGATTTTCATTCTCTTGCTTTCGTAAAAGTTAAAAAAAAGATTTTCCGACTTTTTAACCAAGTCTTTAGCTATATGCTTCAGTAATGGTATAGAAGTAGTGGAAAAGGTTTTTATGATGACATTTTTGCTATAAGCTTGACATTATCTGTCAAAAAATAGTACGTTATGGTATATTTCATTACCAGTACGGAAATGACGATTTTTACGTGCGCGCGTGACAAATTCATGCAAGAACGGAAAAATCCATTTTTGGACGTGTAATAAACGATATTTTGTATTAAACTTAGGTACCTAAAAACAACATAAACAAAAAACATTGCAAAAAATTATTTAAGAAAATTGTGATTATTTATTTTTATTTTTAAAATAGTAAAACAAATTAAAAAAAAATACAAGCTAATTATATCTAAGAAAATTAATTTTGGACGGAACCGTTTTAATTATTGGTTATATTTATTTTACAATTCGTATTATTATTGAAGCTCAATCCCTTTTGTATTTCTTTTTGTTGAACTAAAGATGTTGAAGCGGAGCGTTCGTGTATGTTTTGATTCTCTTGATTGACTGTTACAGATTTTGTAGTTTTCAAGTTACAAGGCCCAAACAACTTTTGGGATACTTCAATTTTTCTTTGTATGGACTCCTCTATATATCCTTCTACTACATTGGAAGAAAGCCATCCTCCGTGTCTTTTCAAAGTGAGCAAATCACCGCCGCTTTCTACCAACATGGTAGCCGAAGAACGCCTTAGCCCATGTCCGGTATATTCTTCATGATTTTTTAGTTTTAAGTATTTTGCAACAAGTTTTGGAATACTACTGATAGTATGGCACCCAACATGTTGAGCGTAACATCTTTGGTTTCGGTATGCAACAAATAATCTTCTACTCTTCATATTTTTAGGGCGGAGATCTGCGTATTTACGGTAAAGTGTACAGGGATTGAATTTGCAATTTTCATTGGTAATGGTAAAACTTCTTGACCTGTGAGTTTTTCCATCTCGTAAGAACACGACAAGGAATCGCCCATTGTCTTCCACATCGTCTAAACTCAAACGTATTAAATCATCTCTGCGGCATGCGCCAAAGATGCCAAACACTAAAATTACTTTTGCTAGTAGATATTGTCCATCTGAAGCTTCACATAAAAATTTGGTTACTTGTTCTGATGTAAAAACCTTGGATTTCTTTGATACATATCCTACAGCTTGTCGTTTTAAAAAAGCGATAGTTTTTGGATATTGGTTGTGAGTATTTTCTTTTATTGCCAAACAACTCTTTAACATGGAGAATCAACTCCATAAGGTGGATGACTTCATAGATTTGGCTTTTTCAGAATAATAAACTAAGAGAATATCGTCACTCACAATTTTTCTTCTGAGTCCGCCATTCGGTAAAAATGTGATATTCATGTTCATATCTCAACCTGGATTTCACTGGTAATAAATCTGCACTCACTTCTGCCGCTTGTTGTAATATAATATCGGGAATATCCGGATTTTCTTTCATTTTTTGAAAATGGCATAAATTTCACTGACAGAAAATTAAATATGTCATTAAAAAATAAATCGTTGTTATAAACAGTTTCCATGGATGGATTTTTGTATAAGCGCACGGAAAGAGGGAGGGGGAAAAAAAAAATTCCTGCGCTGTTCTGAAAATGTCTATTTACTGTCTTTTATACACATAGGGGGGCACAGTGGGCCGGGGGGGACCCCCCCTAGTCAAAAAAAATTCCCGTATTTAAAAAAAAAAAAATTTTTTTTGATAGAGTTCGTTTAAAAATTCAATCCTTAGATTTAAATGTATGAAATGTATCGTATTCATTTTTATTAACTTTATTATGATTTAAGCCACACCTTTGCACTACCTCAAAGGGGGAAACATTCATATCCCAAACATCTTCAGATATCAAAAGGATTGAGCTCTGTGGGAACCCATTCCATTAGTCGGGCTCTAGGTGACGTTATGTTCTGCTGTATTCCCCACAAATTTCCGGACAGTCCGAGCGGTCGCAATGCCTGCCTTTTGCAAGCCTTATACAGATGTTCACCAGGCCTAGTCCCTTGATGTTTTGTAAAAGAGTCTTTGATATAATGCCAGTTGTTGATAAAATGATGGGGATCGTTTGGACGTTATTCATTCCCCACTGTCTTTTTTATTTGTGTTTCTAGGTTTCTGTACTTGGCAATCTTTTCATTGTATTTCGCCCGTAGGTTCAGGAGTATACTTGTAGTAAGGCAATTTTCAGGCTGTAAAAGCTTTAGCCTCTCTGCCAATTGTTGATGGAGTATCTTGGCTGCTGAATCGTGTCTTTCCTTATACTTGATGCTGCAAATGTTGGCAACTCCCCGTTATATGCTGGATTGTCTCCGATGTTTGATATCCATATCTGCATCGATCATTCTCTATAGACGGGTTTCTAACGATATGCTTTAGATAGTTTTTCGTTGGCATAACCTGATCCTGTATAGCCAATAAGAAGCCTTCAGTCTCTGGGAACATCTTCCCCGAAGTCAGCCAGTAGTTCGACGCGAACTTGTCAACATTTTCCTGGGTGACCTCATTGGGGTGACGTCCATGAAGAGGCTTCTCTAACCAGACTTGCAGCTTTTCCTGGTCTGTTTGATGGTGTCTGCGCATTTCACGATCCACCAGTCACAACGGTGTTAAACCGTCGGCTCCGCATATTGCTTGGTGTATCGGGGAAGAGTCTATGGAAATAATTACGTAAGTTTATTATTTGTTGGTCTAATTGCTTACCTATATACACCAATCCTCTTCCTCCTAGATATCATGGAAGCGTTGTTCGTTCAGTTGCACTACGAGGGTGGTGTTTGTGTGCCTTTGTAAGGAGTGTTCTCATCTTTCTCTGTAGCTTATCGATGTCAGTTTTACTCCATTCCACAATTCCAAATGAGTAAGTGAGTGCGGAGCATGCGTATGTATAAAGCGCCTTAAACAGATTTTTGCTATTTAGATTAGTTTTCGACACCTTCCTTACCCTTCGGATAAACACGTTTGTTAGTTCGTCCTTCATTGTTCGCTGGTCGATTCTTTGCACCTGTTTCATTCCCAGGTACTTTTAGGTCTCTTTGGCCTCCATTGCCGCGATGTTCTGACCGTCTTGCATCTCAAATGCATCCGGTTGTATCTTCCCTCTAACTATGTTTAGGACGCGGCATTTGTCAAGTCCGAACCGCATCCCTATATCTCCGGAGAACTCATTTGCTCGAGCTGATTTTTCGTAGCTCCCATCAGTTTAAGGTCATCCATGTACAGTAGATGCTTCAGCTTTATTACATCTTCGTTGTTGTTCCTAGTGCTAAAGCCATACTTAGTTGAGTTAAGACGGCGTGAGAGTGGGTATTGCAAGGCAGAACCACAATGGGCTTAACGAATCACCCTGAAATATGCCCCTTCGTATTGGAACAGTGTCAGTTTTTAACTTTATTATTATTATTATTATTATCTCGGCACTCACACTAGCTTTACCCTGCGCACGCCTATGTTTATACACAGTTGAAAATGTAGTATTTTTAGGTAAGTATAATAAAAACGCTTTTACTGTAGCCGGGATCCCGTACATACCAGAATATAAAGCATTTTACGTTAAAATCAAATTGGTTCCAAAAAAAAAACAGATTATTTATTTTGACTTGTCAAGTGAGTCATATATTTTTCTGATTTTTTATAAATTTTAAACTATTTTCTAAAAACTTATTCTGAAAATGCCACGTTTTCTAGTAAGGTCGGTAAGTTCATATAACAGAATTCATCCTATCAAGTGATTATTATATATTTAAAACTTTGTGGTTACCTTTCTTTTGGCAAGTCCGACAAAGCTTCTCTCTAAAACTTTTCTCGAAACTGCTGCTTTTTCGAGTAGGCGATTTCGAAACACGTCGAATTCATGACCTACTGTTTTGCGATAAACATATAATTTATTTTAATAAATTTGTAAGCTGTCTAAATGCAAACTTCGAAAAATATTTTATTCGACAAAAATACTGCTGCAATCCAACACACGATAAATTTACATGAGTATGTTTTTCTATACATATATAGTCCATTGCTGCTTAATTTTTTACAAATTATTGATACAGGGTGTCCGGAAATGACGATGAAAAATTTTAAGATACGGTTCTCCATAAAAAGATATGAAAAAAAGTACAAACAAAGATCCGGAAATGCTTCCAAAGGAAGCTACATGCCCTTAAAAATGGTGTCATAAAAGTGGTTTCTATTTAGTTTATTGGGATCTACTTACAATACAAGAATTAACTTCTACGTATATCAGGTGACCTATAATGCAACCAGTGGCGTGGGAACAAAGGAGTGGTTAGTTATTTAGGGTCATATTTTTTTCGCCGAGTGTATTATCGCTATCTTTTAAATAAATTATGTTCCTTTGAATATTTTTACGTAAAAAAGGTTTTCTTGGTATAAAGTCATATAGTCGGCGGTTTTCGAGATAAACAGACTTAAAAGGACGACTGCAGTGCGTAAATACAGTAAACAAGCTATGTAATAAAAATAAAGAGATGCTTGAATACTATTTTAAAATGTAGTTATTATTTTACACCCATTGCCAAAAAAAAAACGAAATTATTGGTACCTACTACACTGGCTACATTTTTAAATTTATCTTTGGATATTGTTATTGATTTGTTGGTATTTTTATTAATAAAATTATTATTAAAAAAAAATCTTAGCATCAAAGCCCACTTCATACCAAGGAAATTTTTTTTACGTAAAAATGTTTAAAAAACATAATTTATTTAAAAGATAGCAAAAATACACTCGGCAAAAAAAATATGACCCTAAATAACTAACCACCCCTTTGTTTCCACGCCACTGGTTGCAATATGGGTCACCTGATATTTTCAAAAAGTGACCTCTAATCACTGTAACTTATACGTAGAAGTTAATTCCTGTATTGCAAATAGATCCTAATAAATTAAATAAAAACCACTTTTATGACACCATCTTCAAGGGCCTCTCTCTCTGGAATCATTTCCGGACCTTTGTTATTATGAACTTTTTTCATATCTTTTTATGTAGAATCATACCTTAAAATTTTTCATTGTCATTTCCGTACACCCTTCATCAAGTGGTTACAGTGTCCGACAAATTTATTGCTGATTTTTTGCAGCCCGAGAGCCTAAATATGACATTTTGACGAGGTTGTATATTAAGATAAATAAAACAGGTCAAATTTTTAATTGTGTTACCTTAAAATTTAGGATGAAATATATGTTTCTAATTTTGTACGACAAATTATTGGCTATAAAATGCCAAAAATAAACAAAAACAAAATTTTATAAATAGCTATAAAAATATATTTACATGTATAATCAGTAATAAAAATTTTTATATATGCTATATGCATGCATATATAAAAATTTTTATTATGAAAATAAATACAAAATGTGTAACCTAAGTTTACGAGGGGATCCTTACTTAAAATATTCACCTAAGGGAGTATAGTGCTGCCTTTACCTCCTTTATATTCTCTAAAATTTTAATTAATTTTAAAAACTTTTTGTACATTAAAATCTTCCCAAAACTTTTTTGGTAATATATAAGGGGTTAGTTGTGGTTAGTTGTGGTTAGTACTAATTTTAGAGAAATCGATAAAAACGTTTAGGGTGCTTTTTACGTAACTAGAAGGGGTAATTTTACTGTACATTTATAAATAAGTATATAGACCGTATTTTACAAGTGAAACTAATTTCTGAAATATGTAAGTTTTGAAACCAAATTTATTAAATTAGTACTTTAAATTAAAAGTTTTTATGCGTCTTTTATTTAATGAAGATATGGATAGGTAGTCGATCAGAAAAATACCAAAAAAATACAGAACAACACAGAACTTTTATTTAATAATCCACAGTTTTCTAAAAAAATATCAAGTGATAAAAACTCAACATAGTCAAACTCTGAGATCTGCCGCATCTGTGCGCACTTCACATAGATAATTTTCTTTAGTGTCATCATCTCCATGTTCTCCTTCGTCTGGGATATGTTTATAGAAACTGTTGGAGAAGTTCCTTTCCCCATCCATCCAAATAAAAGAAAAACTTTGTGGACTGTATATTATGGTTTAATTTAATAATGATTAACTTTTTACACTATTTACAATTTTTTACAAGTGTTTTAATTGCAAAAAATGTCCAGGTATTTTTATTAGTACAGTTGTTTCAATGTTCATGACACCTTTTGTACAATCTTTTTACTTGTTAGAAAATAATGGTTTTTATCACTTTAATTCGATGATTTGAGACACTGAGAACAAGTATTCATAAGGGAATTACTAAGTTTGAATTATTTTTAATAAACTTGAGTGTAGAAATTTTAGGCATTGAATAAAAGAAGTTTTACTTCCCAGAGAGAGAAATTGCAAAAATTGCGAAAGAAAAATGAATATTTGAAAGCGACTTTGCGCGAGAGATGCGTAATCGATGAAAGGTACAGAGAGACCTTTTTACTTGAGATGCTTACTGTAAGAAGTGTACCGAGCGACTCTTTCTACCTTTGGGCTACGGAATGTGTCATCCTCTCCATGCGAGAGAGAGAGCATGTCACTTGCCAGCCAATAGTTGGAGATCGGAAGAGTACAAAGGAATTCTAAGAACGTTGTGGTTATTAAAGACGGCGCGTTACAAAGAGAACCGTTAAAGATTTAAATCTAAAAATAGAAAAGATTTGTGTTTGTTTAATTTCTTGGAAAGAAATTATGTTCGTTCCCGAACATATTCCCCCCGTTGAAGTTGCCAAGCTTCAAGTGAAACAAAATTAATGAATTTTTAGAACGTAAAAATTGAGAAAAGAAATTATTAACAGAAAACAGGTATAATAGGAACCAGGTCCCATATTAGAAAACCATTAACTTGAATTTGGTAAAGGGCAAACCCTTGTAATATTACGTACGAAAATTCCATGTTTTGTTTTTAATTTAATAGCTCTAACTCGTTTATCATTGCTTGGATAGATTTCAATAACTCTGGCCAAGGGCCATTCTAATGGTCGAGTGTTTTCTTCTTTAAGTAAAACAACGTCATTGACCTTTAGATTTTCATATGGTTTTATCCATTTGGGTCGATTTTGAAGTAAATTGAGGAATCTTTTTGACCATCTTTTCCAGAAGTTCTGGTGAATTTGAGAAACCTTTTGCCAGCGCGTTAGACGATTTTCTGAAAGATCAGTGATGTCCTTTTCTGGAAAAGTTGTTAGACTGTCACCAAGAGAAAATGACCCGGTGTTAAACATGTTAGGTCTGACGAGTCACAAGAGATTGGTTGAAGAGGCCGTGAGTTTAAAATGGCTTCAATTTGTGCCAGTACTGTGGTCATTTCTTCAAAAGTCAAATTAGAATTACCAATTACCCTACACAAATGATACTTTGTACTTTTTTTTGGCTGCTTCCCAGATCCCTCCCCAATGTGGACTCATAGGGGGAATAAACTGCCATTTATCTCCTTAGAATTTAAAAAATTTTCAATTGAATTAAAGTTTTCTTTGACTTGAAAGAATTCAAATAATTTTTAAGATGGTTGTTAGAACCAGAAAAATTGGTAGCATTATCGCTGTAAATGATCGAAGGACTTCTCGACGAGCTATGAATCTTTTAAGAGTTAAAAGAAAAGCATCTGTGGATAAATTTGAAACCAGTTCGATATGGATGGCCTTTGTTGCCATACAGACAAATACACAATATAACTTTTTACTATTTTGGCATTACGTAAGTTAGAGGATTTTATGAGATATGGACCACCGAAATCCACACCCACTTAGAAAAGGGCGATGGTTTAGTTCTTTCTTTAGGCAAATTGCCATAAGTTGCTGACAAGCAGTAGCCTTAAATCGATAACAAGTAAGACAATTTCTTATGATACGTTTTATTTCTTTAATCCGCCGAGGGCAATATCTTAGTCGAAAGTTTGACAGAACACATTGAGCACCAGCATGCTCAAGCCGAATATGCTCTTTTTTTAACATAAGATAAGTAATGTTACTTTTTGAAGGCAATAAAATTGGATGCTTTTGATCATAGGAAAGATCTGAATTTGAAAGTTTTCCCCTCCTATTTTAGAATGTCACTTTCATCAAGAAATGGATTAAGGTGAAGAATAGTTTTGTTAGACACTACCTTTTTATTCTTGATTTCAGAAATTTCCTTGGAAAAATATTGATTTTGTAACTGTTTAATAATAAGTGTTGTGCACTTTTTAGTTCAATAATCGAAAGATTTTCAGTAGACTTTCTTAAATTAGGAGAAATATTATTTTTAAATCTTAGACAGAAGCTACTACTTTTGGAGTTTAGTAAAGGAGGAATATTTTGAAAATAATAACTCCCAGAAATTTTGAGAAATAGAGTGCAAAACTGTTTTTGTTTTTCTTTCTTCGGGAATATTGTCAATGACAACGTTTGTGTCACTCTCTTTAAAGCACAAGTCAGGGTTTTTAAGAAAAGTAGGCCCATGCCACCAAAGTTCGCAATTTATAATCTCATTTGGATTTAGACCTCGAGATATGCAGTCAGCAGGATTTTGTTCAGATTTTATAAAATGCCACCGATATTCTGATGTTAAATTTTGAATTTGAGCAACACGATTAGAAACGAATATAGACCATCTAGATGGGTGAGATTTAAGCCATAATGTAATCTGAGAATCAGACCACAAATGTACTGCATTAAATGTGATTTTAGTGTCAAAAATTGAAATAACTCTTTCTATTAGTTTAGAAAGTAGGACTGCAGCGCAAAGCTCTAATCTGGGTAAACTTACCGTTTTAATAGGTGCAACTCTACTTTTTGACACGAGAAGATTTGAAGAGATTGTGTTATTTTGATAAAAAGCTCGAATATATGTGCAAGCGCCATATGCCTTAAGACTGGCATAAAGCAAATCCGTGAAGCTCATATTTAACAATTTTTTTGTCTAGAAAAAGATATCTTGGAATTTGCATTGAGGAAAGCTGAGAAAGATTTTTAAAGAAATTATTCCATTCTGACAATAACTCTGAAGTTAAAGTGTCATCCCATTCAATTTTAGCAAGCCAAACCTTTTGCATAAAGATTTTTGCAGTTAGTATTATTGGACCTATTAAGCCAAGAGGATCAAACATTTGTGCAATAACAGAAGAACTTGTCGTTTTGTAGTGGGATTTTGAGTTTTAATTTCAGGCAATGAAATCGAAAAATAATCAGAAGAAGGGTTCCAGAAAATTCTAATACCTTATTGCAAATATTTTCACCATTTATGTCGTAATTTGATTGACTATCAATTTTTAGGTTATTTTTAAGAAACTGAGGCGAATTTGAGGACCATTTATGAAGAGAAAAATTAGCTGTATTAAGCAATGTGATTAATTGTTTGTAGTACTCGTCAAGAGTTTGCAGAGAGTCACAACCGAAGAGAATGTCATCCATATATGTTTGTGTTAAAATAGCTTCGGAAGCTAAAGGAAATTTGTCCTTATTTGATGTTGCGAGCTGGTTTAGAGCACGAGTTGCCAAATATGGAGCACTATTAGTTCCATATGTAACAGTCAACAATTCTATACATTTAAGAGGTTCTTTTGAATCATCTCTCCAAAGAATGTTTTGTAAAAACGTCTGAGATGGATTAATACGTACTTGTCTATACATTTTTTGAATATCTGCAATAAGTGTATACTTAAAACTTCTGAATCGACATAAAAATCGAAGAGTTCAGGTTGTACGACAGAACCTTTTAACATTACGTCATTAAGAGAAATACCTGAAGAAGTTTTCATACTTGCATTAAACACAACACGAAGTTTTGTGCTTACACTAGATTCTCTAATAACAGGGTGATGAGGCAAGAAATATTTATTTTCATCTCTTTCATTTTTTAGGACTAAAGGAACATATTTACCATGGTTAAGTAAGATATATTCGTCAATAAAAGACTTATAGTCAGAAAGTTTGGGATTTTTGGCAAATCTTTTTTCGAGGTTGAAATTGCTTTTTTGCAACAGAAAACGAATTACCCAATTTAAGATGCTCATTTGGAGTCTTAAAGAAGATTTACTTGAAAGGAACCATTTTTAAAATTTTTTGTGGTTTCTGAGAATATTTTTTCAGAAAGTGAGTCATCAGCAGAAAGAATTTTTGTCTCAGTAAGTGGGGATTCTTCAACTAACCAAAATTTTTTCAATTAGGCTGTCTACTTTAGAATCTAAGTTTGAACTTGAACTTTGTAGGAAAAAACAATTATTTTGAGAACGTCGCTTGCTATTTTCATAAGAAATAACTTGTGAAGGTATAGGACCGCCAATTATATAACCTAATTGAGTATCCACAAGTGTTAGGTAATTCTTTTGAAGTCGTATTAAACCGCCAGTGATTAAATTATAATAAATATCTGCACCAAGCAAAAGATCTATATTTGAAGGAATTGAAATTGTGGATTCTAACTGTATGTTTTGAGGGATTGATATTTTATTTTTATTTAAACTATATTGTGGTAATTTTTTAGTAATAATTTTTAGCACAGCATGAAATATTAAAGTGACAATTTCTTTTTAAATTAGAATGGGTTACATTTAAAATTTTATTTGAGTTCGTGGAGATTTCGTTGATTCCACATACACACCTCTTTTTGGTGTGTATCCTAGTTTTTTAAAAAAGAGATTCTGTAATTAAAGAGGTGGTGCTAAAGGGTTAAAAACAGCCTTAACTTGAAAACATTTATTTTCGGATATAAATTTTTACCATAGCTGTGGTAAAAGAGTTTCTCCACTGGAAAGGTAGAATATGTAGTTTCTTGCCTACTTGGGAAGAATTTTAATTTTGTAGAGACGAATTTTGTCTAGAATTTTGAATTATTTACATTTTCTTTTTACCGAATTATAAGAATTACTTTTATTTGAATTTAAATGAAAAGTATTTTTGTTGGAATTCGAATGAGTGAAAGAATTTTTATTATGATTAAAATTTAAAAAATAAATTTTTCTCTGTGAATTTGAGATGAGTTAAAATTAGAATTTTGAGAGTTTGTCGAATTTTTACGTTTCAATGTAGTAAACTATGGTGTTTTCCACATATAGAACAACTAGATTTTGATTCACAATTTTCTATAGGATGTTTTCCCAAGCAATTTAAAAAGGCGATAACTTTTTATAAAATTTTTTTTTTTCCTTGAAGGAATTTCGGAAAATTTATGAAAGCATAAATTTTGTGGCCAAAATTGTTGCAAAAATTGTTTAAAACCTTTGAATTGGGCGAATTAGAATTAGAAGACTGAGTTTGTAAATATGTATTTGTGAGAAACATTTTTTTTTTTAGAAGAAACACTTAAAACCGGGACATTGATCTTTCAAGTACGTCACATCTTTTTTCATGAATTTTAAAAATTCCTAATTTAGGGCGTTATAGAAGCTATTTCATAGTCAAAGGCTCGTTTTGTGGTAAATCTAATTTTTTGAAAGAATATAAATTAATATTAAATCCCAGTGCTCTACAGGCACTAAAAGATTTTTAAAGACTCAATATTTTGTTTAATAATGTATAAAAATTTAAATTGTAGAGTTAGTTTTCTTAAAGAAGGAGCATCCAGAAGATTTTAATATGAGCATTAATTATTGTAAGTTTTATTATATCTGTCTTTAAGATGTTTAGTGCTATAGGAAAATTGGCATCTTCGCTTAAGATTTGATTAAATTTGGCCCCCTTTTAGATATGATTTTAAATAAACTACTTTTATTTTAATAGGTTTCAGTCACAGTTTAGTTTTTAGACAGGTTGGAAGTGTATTTCTTTTCTTTTTAAATTTTGGGGAAAGTTTTACTAATTTTTGCAAAATTATTCCAGGTTTAAAGAATAAAGAATGTTAATTTTTTCTGCAGGTTTTAGCCATATCCGGTTGAAGTGACCAAAAATTTAAAGTTCCTTTCCCCATCCATCCAAATAAAAGAAAAACTTTGTGGACATATTATGGTTTTTTAATAAGATTAATTTTTCACATTTACAATTTTTTACAAGTGTTTTAATTGCAAAAAATGTCCAGGTATTTTTATTAGTACAGTTGTTTCAATGTTATGACACCTTTTGTACAATCTTTTTATTGTTAAAAATAATGGTTTTTATCACTTTAATTGATGATTTGAGACACTAGAACAAGTATTCATAAGGGAATTACTAAGTTTGAATTATTTTTAATAAACTTGAGGTAGAAATTTTGGATTAATAAAAGAAGTTTTACTTCCCAAGAGAGAAATTGCAAAAATTAAAGAAAAATGAATATTTGAAAGCGACTTTGGCGAGAGATGAGTAATCGATGAAAGGCAGGAGACCTTTTTACTTGAGATGCTTACAAGAAGTTAGAGCGACTCTTTCACCTTTGGGCTGGAATGTGTCATCCTTCCATGGAGAGAGGAACATGTCACTTGCCAGCCAATAGTTGGAGATCGGAAGAGCAAAGGAATTTAAGAACGGTTTATTAAAGACGGCGCGTTACAAAGAGAACCAAAGATTTAAATCTAAAAATAGAAAAGATTTGTGTTTGTTTAATTTTTGGAAAGAAATTAGTTGTTCCCGAAAGAAACTTAGGTCCAATCATAATTTCAATCTGCCTCCATTCTTGTCCATAATGTTTGGACAACGTTGGTCTATATCACTTTTTTCAAGGAATTAGTTTTTTTATTATAAAGTTTTTTGGATCAAGATCTTTACATTTTACCCTTTTTTTTCAAATATTTCTACACCAATACAACTTTTACAAAGTTTCCCTGACAAGGATATTACCAGCATTATCTCTTTCAGTCTCTTAACTGGGCGATTTTGGGGCCACGACCCGGGGAGTTTAAAAACAGTTTTCTTGGCTTCTCTTCAGTTGAAGTTTT